>VUQH01002315.1:0-15421 GCA_015106775.1 Etroplus canarensis
GACTAAAGAACTGGTTGTGGACATGAGAAGGACCAAAACACCAGTGACCCCTTTTGCCATCCAGGGGGCCTGTATGGAGACAGTGGAGGACTACAAATATTTGGGTTATGCTACACTATTTACGCAACTTTGACACATACATGTGATATATTTAATCTTAATTTTTCTGCCCTCAGATTTATATTCCCTGTATATTATATATTATATCAGAGGGACAGCTCAGGTTGGGAAGTTTGGAGACAAAGTCAGTGAGGCAAGGCTGAGATGGGTTGGACATTTTCAGAGGAGGGATAGTGGATATACTGGGCAAAGGATGTTGAAGATGGAGCTGCCAGGCAGGAGGAAAAGAGGAAGACCACAGAGAAGGTTCATGGATGTAATGAAGGAGGACATGCAGAGGGTTGGTGGGATAGTGTGAGATGGAGACAGATAATCCACTGTAGCGACCCCTAAAGGTGGCAACCTAAAGAAGAAAGAAGAAAAACATAAAGCCCTGAACTAGATATCACTTATTTAATTCACATAAAGCCCCAAAAATGTGGTCGTTGTTGATAAGTTTAATGCCAATGCTAACATTTCTTGTATTACCTCAAAAAATAAGTGTGTACAATATGGTTACCCCACTTATAAATGGTATTAACATGCACTTTGCATCTGGACAACTAATCTGGATTCCAAAAAGTTCTGTTATTTCCAGGTATGAATTCCTTCATGCAATCTAAATGGAACTGGATTACCCAGCCCACATTTGGAGGCTGCCTGGCTCATGTTGGGTTTAGGTGTTAGCAAGGTAGTAATACAATCTGCACCACATTCAGATCATATAGAGAAGCTGAAAGCTCACCTAAGTCTGCCTCTTACTGCTAACTAAGAAGATTTAACAATAGCTTAAGGCAGAAGCATTAATCTTGGCATTGGGGGAAAATAAATAAATAAAAGCCTATACAGCAGCACTGCTTTCCTTCATTTGAAATGTGCCATGTTTGTGGACAAGTCAGCCAGTTCTTGCTAATGAATTTCCAAATTGAGGTCAGACTCTATTGTGGACACACTCCCGCTAACAAGAATGCATTTTTATGCCAAAAGCAAATGCGAGGATCTCTGGAACGAATGGCAGGATCCAGATAACATATCCATATAGAGATCAGATATTACCCGTTGTAAATGAGGAAAGCGAATGCATCAGAAGGCGCTCCAGACAATTTGGCACCGAGGCAGCCTTGAGCATTTATAGACTATGAGCCAAAATCTGAGACAGTGAGGGTGGAATTTGGAAAACGCAATGACAAGGAGGACAAAAAACTCACCAGGACACAAATGCAAGCTAAATGTTCTGGCAGCTTTGGCACAAAGTGGAGGAAAGGTAGAAGAGAAGGGGGGATGAGTGGTGGGTGGAATACAAAATCAGCGGGTGGAGTCAGGGCGAGCTTGAGTAATGCGCGATCAAATGTGCTTATCTCAGCCCCTTTAAAAGCATAAACAAGGGCCCTCTTTCAAACTGGACCTTCCCCACTCCCACTCTGTCATGGAGTATAACTCTGTAGCTACGCTCAGAGATGAATGAAGTCCTCTTCGTTAAGGTGCTGGATAAAATCACAGTTGCAGGCTCTTTCTCTGGGGGGGGGGGACATATGGAGGAAAATGTAACTTATTCCCAGTCTTCTTTGGTGGCATGTTTTTCTCGTAAACAACTCAGTTTTAACTGATAAGCTGCTTGATTTTTGCAACACCCCTGTAAATATACAATACTTTACAATGAAATGACCACATCTACCAATTTCTAGATGAAAGGAGGGTGTGTTTTATCCTCTATAAAATCTAACATTTAAGTAGCCTATGCCTATCTGAGGTAGTTGCGTGACACATCCATTTGTGCGACGTGTCCTTCATGAACACATGGCTGCAAACTGTCAGTAAGTCACTATTAATGTGACTTGTGGTTGGAGAGTTTTATAACCCATTTCCACCCCCATTAACTGGTTTTAGAATGGCATTTAATGGCAGCACATAACAGAATGGAAGTGTGTAGAGAAAGGGGTGCAGGGGTTGGTTTAAGAAAGGTCAAGTTAGAAGGGCTGGGTCTCTTGCAGAGAGAAAAACATCGACCTCCATGAGGCCCTGGAAGTTCCAAAATATTAATCAACCAGAACATCAATGATATAGTAGTTCATCCAGCTTAAGATCTGTCACAACAGTTGTAATGTGAGAAGTACAGAAAGAAAGTGATAAGTTTCCTCGTCACTGGTTGGCTCTATTGCACAAACTAATGAGAATTAAAATTGATTGAGAAGTCAGGGAGGCTCACAGTCAAATTCATCTTGTTCACCACCAAATTAAAGTGTCTGAGTCCAGGGGTATGATAAATACCCCTGGTCAGTTATAACTACGACCATAAAAAGCATGAAAATATGTGAACCATATTCCTAATGTTAACATATTGGCCAAAGCAAACCTTCCAAATGTATACCAGTAGGACGACTTCTTCCGTGATCATGACCAGTAAGAACATGAACATCATCATCTAACAAGGTACAAGTGGTATGCAGCATGTGTGGCAAAGGGATATTTCAAGTTGTCACAGAAGTACTAGCAGTAGGGCTACCATCTTAAAAAAGAGAACCAATGAAAATCTGCCAAGAAGATAAAAATATCAAATATTCTGATAGTGACAGTGGAACATAGTGAACTGATCTTCAAGTTTTCCACTCGTAAAAACAGTAAGTTATGTGGATCACGTTGGCACCCACAAGGCCTATGCTATGGCCCTAGTTCTTGACTGGCCCTAACCTAGCTGAACGAATTATTATGCCATAAATACACCTAATGGCACTATTTAGTCAGTCAGACTAATGCTCTTAAGAGTAGTGATTCTAATGTTAATGGACGTATCCATGAAATATAAGCTATGACCTAGACCTTGAGCAAAATTTTGGTAATCAACATTAACAAGATTCACTACGATCTGACCGATGTTCTCAGAGAAGTAGCAATTCCTGTGAAATGTGGATGGACAGACAGATTGACGGGCAAACTGACGAAAGCTTCGACATGGCATTACCTCATTGGTCCTTTGGCCAGATGAGTTAAAACACCCCATGTATTAATATCAATCACCCAAACTATGCGCTCAATGGAAGAATTTACAGACAGCTGATTTATGTTACTGTACAGCACCGAGATATTACTGTTGCTGGTGACACAGTTAATATAGGCTAATTAATCTTTAACTTGGTGGCTTTTATGTCTCAGAAGCCTACTGAAATAAACATAAAAATAAACATTAGTTGTTATTTTTCCAACTGGGAAAAAGTCCCCAGAGTCTTCATTTCACTTGGATAGAAGTTTGCATTCATAAAAATAAACAAAATGATTAATTTTGTGGTGTTACAGATTAGATAGATTATCACACACACAAGCCACAAATCCAAATATTTGACAAATTTTGGGCAAAACTCAAAACGCATTGTAATAACTCTTTTGACATCACAATATACATTTGAATGAAAATTATATATCAACAAAAAATACAAATCTGTGAAGATGTAATGGAGCTCTGGACTCATTTTACTAATAAAATTTGAATTTCCATAGGAAGTCTGATGTAATGTTTGAAAAGAAAAGAAAAAGAAAAAAAATGATGTAGTAATAGATTCCGGCACAGCGTGGCATCTTATTAGCAGATTTAAATAATTATGAAGTCAATGCTGCCATGTCATCCTATAAAATTACACGTGACTCCTCTCACAAATCAAACTGCAGATGAAACCCACGCATCACTCTTGTTGCTGTGTGCAGATTACATGTGTTTAATCAGCTGCACAGAAAACATTTAAGATTTCAGGGAAGATATATTGCACTTGTCAAATATCGCTCACTAGTATATCACATTAAGATTGTGTCAATAATATTAAAGGCAAAAGTTTCCTTTGACTGCATTAGAAATCTGATTTAATGCTGAGTTTTGATGATGTTCAATTAGTTTTATCAATCTGCATTAGATAAAATGAAAACATGTAGTTATCAAGAATGGCATAAAAAGACACCAGCTTTTAACTTCTTAAGAAGTCTGAATAATGTTTGTCACAATAGGTTTTTGTTTAAGCAGGAGTTAATACATAATCGTGAGAAAAGCTAAGTACACCCCTTGATTCAGCAGCTCGTAGAACCACCTTTAGCAGCAATAACTCAAAGTAATGGGTTTCTTTATGACCTTATGAGTCTTTCACATATTTGTCGAGGAATTCTAATGAACTCTTCTTCACAGGGTTTATCCACACCACTGTTAGGGTTCAGCTGCAGCATTTCAGTCGGGTCGAGGTCTGGACTTTGACTGGGCCATTGCCTTGATTCTTCAGCCAAGCCTTAGCTGTTGTAGAGATGGCCTCACATTTGACTCTAGAATACTTTGTTATACAGAGAAGTTGACGGTTGACTCAACGAATGAAGGTGTCGAGGTCCTGTGGCTGCAAAACAAACCCAAATCATCATCCCTCCACCACCGTGCATGGTAGTTGATATGAGATGTTTATGCTGATATGTTGTGTTTTGCTTTCACCAAATGTGGTGCTGTCCATTATGGGCAAAAGTGTCCAATTTGGTCTTGTCTATTCAAAGGACATTGCTTTAGACATTTTGTAATTTATTCAGATGCAACTTTGCAAACCTAAGCTCTGCTGCTATTTTCTTTTAAAGAGAAGGGGCTTTCTCCTAGTAACCCTTCCAAACAACCCATACTTGGTCAGTCTTTTTCTAATTGTACTGCCATGAACTTTGACAGCTGACGTGCAAACTGAGGCCTGTAGAGTCTCAGATATAATTCTTGACTTTTTTGAAATTACTCTGAGTGTTTTACAGTCTAGCCTTGGAGTGAATTTGACATCCACTCCTGGGAAGATTGTGGCATTGTGCTAACACACATCAGAACACTCCAAACTGCCAAAACTTCTGCCTTTATAGAGGTGGCCACACTGGCTGTTGATTAATCAAGGTTATTTGATTGACAGTACCTGGCTGCTCTTAATACTAATGAAAGCAGTAAGGGGGTACTTAGTTTTGCACTTTTGTCTTCAGACACAGGCAATAAAAAACAGTAGCTCTTGAAGAAAACCACAGAAAAAATAATATGTGTGCTTCTAGTGGTTTTGCAAGGACAAAAAAAAAACTGAGCCCAGTTCGCTTCATGCAAAAGTAGTGAAAGCTGTTTGTTAAATGAAATACAAATGTAAACAGAAAGTCACATAAATATCCAAGTGAGTTTATGCTCTGAGTTAAAGACGCATTAAATGCCTGCATATCATAATTCCTCACTACGTGACACAAAGAAGAGCTATACTTCTCAGTTAATTCACTGGCACAGCTCCAATAAAGAAAATGGAAAACGCTAATAAATAAAACATTCCGTCCACAGAAGCCTTGCTGAAACAAGGGAAGCATAAGGTAAAGAGTAGTTTGGTGAATAATAGATTATACTTTTATTGCAACTTGTAGGCTATAAATTACAGGCTTGGAATGAAATCGTATTTGCAGCTGTTGCAGTTCAAGCCACAAGAGCTAAAAGACAGACAAGTTTAACTACAGCACCATGGACAACGACAGCACAGCTTCCAAAACAAAGCAAAAAACAAACAATTCACTTTTATAAACACTATTTTACCTGCCTATATCTGCATGCATACGGTAGAAGTTACAAGCATATTAATGTTAGACTGGTGTAATATTCAGATATTCACAGCCTCACTGCAAGTCACTTCCTGCTTTAAGCAGACTAATGTTTTAATAACAGCAAAATTCTGTTATATGAGAAACAATCACTTGCTGTCAGTAGTTCTTTGTAAAGCATGTATTGGGTCTTCTTAAAATGAATTTCTGACATTCAGTGCTTCACAAGTTTATTAGACCACCACCCAATGGAAGGTTTATGCCACAGCTGCTCTAAATTAACAGCACTGGCAATTACTAAAATAATTTTCTCTGTTTCTTAAATTGTTAATACACCAGTATGTAGAAGCTCTTTAACCAAAATTATATTTTTAATGCTAAAGTATAATTTTTTTATTGTTATCAATGAATTCTAAAATTTACTGTTTCACAAAAAAAGGAAAACTATAGTCAAGCATAATATTACTTCTTGATTAAGATATGAAATTTCTGTAATTTCCTTGCTGGGATTATTAAAGAATTCTGATTCTAATACTTGCATTCCTGAAGGGAAAAAAATCATTTTAGTGCTAGAGAACTCACAAAAAAAAGTCTGTATTAAAGCACTTCATGATGCTGTATGGTGTTTCCTGTTTTATGACGGACGGTCTAATATATTTGTTAAGCGCTGTATATTGTGACAGCAGTTCCAGTATGGAAAATCCATTATGTGACACAAGCTTGGGATTGCATTTAGATTTGTCATGGTCCTCTGGCCTTCAGGTGCTGCTCTGCTCTCTCCTCTTCGAGCTTTATCTGTCCTCCTCTATCTGTGTTAGTTTTGGGAGTGGGTGTGGCTTAGGTGGTGTCTTGGTGGCACACCTGGTGGAGATCATTATGCTGGCAATATTTAAGACTGAGATTTACCTCCACCGGCTTGCTGGATTACTGGCTACATGAATTGATATTTGCTGCCTGCCTGCCAACTTGCCTGTCTGCTAACGCGTACTCACCAATCTCTAGCCCACCTGAGGACATCTGTTTCACCCCTGGAGCCCAGTAGGATTTAATACAGCCTTTTAAACTATTTCCTGTAGTCTGCATTCTGCATTTTGAGTCCCTTTTGGAACCTGTGACAAGAGTGTTTCGAACATACTGCCATGGACAGTGCGAGTATAGAGGCAAGTAAGGAAGCAATGTGAGGCACTGTATGGTGGGGAGAGTGGTAATAGGGAGAAAAAATGCATCTGAGCTTAGTTAGACAACTTAATTAAAACAATGTTGATTACTTTGTCAAATGATGGTAATTTAAAGGCTGAAGGAGGACTCGGAATGAGGGGAGATATAAGAGGCTTAGAACTCTGCTGATTTTCATTATTGTGTTAGTTCTCCATGAGAAAACAGCTAGCCACTAAAACTCTTTCCCTCAGCTAATTGGAGTTATTTTGAAAATGCTGTTGCAGATTAAAAATTGGTATCTTGAGGGTATTCTCTCTGCCCTTGTTTCATGAATAGGAACTGGAATGGCTGAAATCCAGAGGGAATGATGACCAAGTACTGACCCTGAATTAAAAAAAAAGACATTCATATTGTCTTTTTTATAGTCAGCATTTCTGTGCAGTATGCATGTATTTAATCATTTTTAATTGGCTACAAAAACAAACAAGCAAAAAGCTTTACAAGTTAGAAGCATATTGTATCTTTTGACTTGCGACTACATTACAACAACTAGAATAAACGTGTTAAAAATGAATATACGCTATATGGACGAAAGTATTGGGCCCACTGCACATTATACCTAAAGGAGTTTTTATGACCCATAGTCATCTGCAGCTATACCAGCTTCCACTCTTCTGGGAAGGCTTTCTACAAGATTCTGGAGTGTGTTTGTGGGATTTTTTTGCCCATTTGTCCAGAAGAGCATTTGTGAGGTCATACACTGATGTTGGATGAGAGGGCCTAACTCAAATTCTCCATTCTAGTTCATCCCAAAAGGCTTTCGATGGGGTTGAGGTCAGGGCTCTGTGTAGACGAGTCAAGTTCTACCACACCAAACTCATCCAACCATGCCTTTATTGACCTTGCTTTGTGCACTGGGGCACAGTCATGCTGGAAGAGAGAAGGGTCTTTCACAAGCTGTTGCCACGTATCTTGGAAGCAAAGAATTGTCCAAAATGTCTTGATAAGCTTGGACATTAAAATCCCCCTTCCTTGGAACTCATCCATTAAACTGCCAGATAAAGAAGCATCACTCCACTTACTGTCTAGTGGCAGCGTGCTTGCATCCAGCTACTAGCTACTAGAAACCCATGCCATGAAGCACTCAGTACTCATTTTTTGTGCTGATATTAATGCCTGAGGAGATTTGGAAAGACTGCAGTTACTGAGTCAGCAGAGTGTTGGTGACTTACACACTATGCACCTCAGCACTCAGCAACTCCAGACTCAGTAACTTTACATGGCCTGCCACTTGGTGGCTGGGTTACTGTGGTTCCCAAATGCTCACACTTACACACATACACTGCCATAATATCCCTTACAGCTGATCATGGAATATCGAGCGGGGGATACATTTCACAAGCTAACTTGCTGCAGCTGTAGCATCCAACTGCAGTACCACGCTGGAATTCAGTGAGCTCTTTAGAGTGACCCGGTCTTTCACAAATGTTAGTAAAGGCAGACTGCATTGATAGTTGCTTCATTTTATACACCCGTGGCAATGGAACTGAATAAAACGCCTGATTTCAGTAATTAAGACTAGTGTATTTACATATAAATTCATATTTTTGGAAAAAAATCTAAATCTATATACTAATTTTTTTTTTAAACTTATCACAAGCATTAGAAAGGAAACAAGTATCCGAATGGCTCGGTTAATCTTGGAGATCCATATAGAAAAGCTTCCCAGAGAGGAAGGGTGAGCGTATTGAGAGTTCTCCCTCCATTTTCAATACCTCCCCACCCCTCCCCCTCAAGCATTTTCAGAGCATGTCAAAGACCCTGAGAGGTTAATTATTTGATGCATGATCTGTTTATTTATTTAACTCAGACCACGTTCCCACTGCTCTTATCTATTCCTTCACAGCATGTCAGGAAGTGGGCTGAATCCTAATAAATGAGATTCCTTTACAGCTCTGAGCTTCACTATTAAAAGTAGTGCAGCGGGTTTAGGGAGTGAGATATCAACCAAACACGCAGACATCAGCCACCCATCTTCTGTTGTCACTGTGTGAGACTTCAGAGGCCGGATCTGAGATTGTTCTCTGTCTGGCACAATTTAGCTAATGGTAAATACCTAAAATGATGTTTGTGAATTTAAATTGAGGAGTGCAGATCACTAATCCAATGCTTTTCCTTCACCACTGGAGACACTCGCTCGGTGTCATTCGAAGCTGGAAGACACACTTTAAACTCGGATAACATAAACAGTGTTTGACCTCATACCAAGGTTTCCTCTCATCACATTCCTCTCAAGCTGCACATTAAATCATGGCACTCAGAGAAAAAAGACAGTCTCATAGTTTTACAACCCTAAGCAATGCTTCACTTCAACACCAGGGCTGTAAAAACATCACCATGCAGTGTGTGGGTGATACACTACTTAATGGGTAAAATGCCGGTGGACAAAATCAGATTTTCTCCGGCAGATACACTGAATAAAAAAAATACAAGAACATCATAACAGTGATATAGCACTACACAATTTATGTTCAAAGCCAATTTTCATTATCAGCAATATTAGATAATCAAGAAAGTGCAGCTGTTTTTTTAACCTATTAGCGAATGTGATACTTGATAGGAAGTAAACTTGAGTACTCCTGGACCCATCACGCCACAACCCATCAGATGCAGCCTCCTTTGCTTTTTCCTCCGCAGTCTGAGCTTTCATCCTTTCTGTTCATCTGCCACGGTAAAGTGTAGAAAACACTGACCAATATCAACGCACGCTGCCTCAGAACATTTCCAATCTCATGTAGCCCTCCAACTACACTTGTGTTAACCTCAAAATGCCCTCCACCACACCCTAAGCCGATGTTCATCCATGTGAGGAACTACTCTCTGCTTTCCAAGCTGATGCATTATAAATCAATTAGGTTCTGCTATGGAACCAATCTCTCTAATATTTTCTCTCCAACATCCACCGAAATCATAATGAGGGCTGAGCTCATTCATTCGGTTGTTGGGGAGAGGCACCACCACTAACAATATCACAGTCCTCCTGTCAGAGTGACAGGCTATTCAGATATAATAATGCATTTATATATATACGACTGCAAAAAATATGCCTCAATTTTTCATGATCTGTATTCATAGATTAATAGTAAGAGATATGTGACTATGCATTTGCTTACAGTGGAATTAAGGTTAAATGTTAAAAGTCTGGAGACATGAACATGTGGGCCCTCACGTGCAAATATGAGAGTAGAAATTCTAATAAGTATGAATGCACACTTACTGTACCAGTGGAGTCATGAAACATGTGCACAGGCCAGTATTATTTCTTTCCATCGTGTGCATGTTAGACAGTGGCAATCGACATGATTAATATTGGAATGTAACACTTTCTCTCACATAGTCTCAAGAAGAAAGAGGTGAAGTTGTTACAGGAGAGATTTCCGGCCGCTAAAGCAAATAAGTACATTAAACTGAAGAACTTATTAAGTTGTGTTTCTAGACATGAATTTTAACATTCCTCAACAGGAATTTGCCAACATTATTTCCATGTCCCTGAAAAAGATTTCTCAGCTGCCCGATGTCATTCATGTATCAGCATAAACTTTTGAACAATGGCACATTCTGGGGGGATTTTACCTCTGTACACCCCAATATGAGGGGATTTTAGTCAAACAGTCAAAATGTGTTGAAGTGCAGACTTTCAGCATTTATTCAATGACTTTGAGAAAAAAATGTATTAAGTGCTTAGGAATTATAAAAATGGTTGTAATTCCTAAGCACTTAATACATTCCTTGGTTAAGAAAACAATTCTGTGATCATCTACTTAAGATGCCTTCCATGGTCTTCCAGAATTTAAGCTTCTAGATCTACGGCCTAAAATTTCTGCTACTGCTGATGAGTTCATTTGGTTTTTTCCAGTTAAAATGGCCTTCTTCACTTGCATGGACACCTCTTTATACCTCAGTTTCATTTAAACTACTAAATTCAAAATTATACACAAATGTAAAAATCTCCAGATCTTTTATCTGCTTAATTTTTCATGAAATAGTAAAGCAACAAACATCACCAGGCCATAAAACTGCTAACCATTCAATTGTCCCATGTCCTTCTGAAAATGGGGACTGTGGTTTGTGGATTTGCATTATGATAAAGAGACAAAATAACTCCTTGGTAAGGGTTAGGCAATAAAAAATACTGGATTAGGTTTGAAAAAAGATCAAGCTTTGGGTTAAAATACCACATACTTCTTTTAAAGCTTTGTTTTCTTCAGCAGTATACCCACTCCTTCTTCATCCCCTGTTAGGGGTCGCAACAGCAGATCATCTGCCACCATCTCTCACCCTATTCCTTGCATCCTCTTCCCCCACACCAACCCCTCTGCATGTCCTCCTTTCACTCCCTCTATGAATCTTCTCTGTGGTCTTCCTCTTCTCCTCCTGCCTGGCAGCTCCATCTTCAACATCCTTTGTCCAGTATATCCACTATCCCTCCTCTGAACATGTTCAAACCTACTAGAGACATGAAATATACTTCCTATTGCAATACTCGACTGACCAAGTCACTTAGTCACAAAAAATAAAACAAAACAAAAAACACGTAAAATGAACACAAACACATAGATTGCTTTTTCATGACTATTTCACACTTTGCTCTGACACTGGGCTTGTACAGCTTTCAACATGTCCGTAAAAGCAGAGAGATGGATGATTAAAAATATCGAAGAATGACCCTTTATGGTTCACTTTGAAAACCAGAAGCACTTGGAGAGAACAAACCACCACCAAAAGTAATTTAAAATACCTGGATCTGGACTGTGATCCGGATCACCTCCAAAATGTAATTTTTTGTTAATCATACCACACCCCACCCCTCAAAAAGAAAATATAAAGAAAAAAATATTAAAATCTGTTTATACATTTATTTCATTATATTGCACACAGATAAGCAAACAGACAAACAAGCCAACGGTGGTAAAAACATAACCTCCTTGGTAGAGGTAACAATAAATCAAGTCCTAGAAATTGATTAAACAAAGGCCTCTGTAAGCTGTTCTCATGACGGGGCTGATTTTCACATTACACAAACTGACTGTTCCCACTTTCACGGGAGACCAGGATGTCTACCTTGGCAATTTATTTCGCTGAAAAAAGGAAAAAGATCCCACTGTGCTTCCATTTTCCATTACTGCTTTCAGACAATTTTTGAAACAAATAACCTGGAAAAATCCACAGAGACTTCAACAGTTAAAGCATTGTGGGGTTGAACTTGACACCTTTAATGGGACACGCAAACCACAGCAATATGTATTATTTTTGATCCACAAAGTGCTTCAGCGTTAAGAGAGTTATAGTTAACATCGTCATTTATAAAGACGAGCATTGGGGAGCCATTAGGCTTGTCTTGTATTTGACTTTGTTAGTAGCGGGACATATAACAACGCATGGGAGCCTGAGCAGGTGCCAGAGTTATTATTCCACTGCCCTTTTAACCACGAGCCACATTTCTCAGGCTGACACTCTCAGACACACTCACAGAAAAGCAAGCACGCAGAAAGGCGACAGACAAACCCACCCGCATTCGGTCGATGTGATAAGATATTCTGCATGACAGCTGTGGGTACAGAGAGGAAAAGGATATGTCTAGGGATTGGCTAAATCCAGTCTGCTACAGGCACAGAACACATAATAAATCCTATTGGCTTTAAAAAGCATCTTGCTCTCCTTCATCTCCAACAACCTTCTCGATGCGTGTAACAGCAAAAGAATTCAAAAACCTCTCGCCTGCAGCTACTTCAACTCCAATTTTGACTCAGAGCCTGTACCAGAAACTAAAGGCACTTTGGTCAAAATATTGTCTCCAGAGGTTAAGTTAAAACATTGCTGGTTGCAGCAGGGTAACGCTTCATCCTACCTCGCAAGGTCCTTAAAGTAAAAATCCTCCCCCTGGTATATTTACACTGTTGGAAGCAAATGTGTGTTATTCAGTGCATTGTTATTCCGCCAACCTGCTGTACCTAATCTGCAGACTTGATAGCAGACATTTTGCCATCCTTGAATGTGCTCCATATGTAGGAAACATACAGTTTCCCCAGTCAATCAAGTCTGCAGCAGTCCTAGATTATCAAGTATTTTGAATTCTGACAACCCCATTAACTAAGAGAATGTATACTCCAAAAAGTATGTAATGCATTTTAAATGGTTCAGTTTTGCACATAGAGCAACTTCAGTTTTTTTTCTTGAGGACAAGTAAAAATGGTAGACACATATCTTTAGGCCTAACTGGCTCCAGGTTTGCATTGAAGCTGAAAGAACATGCACGTGCACACTGACATATGCATATGGGCTGGGCAATATGGACCAAAATAATACCTCTTTATATTATTTATTAATGTTTAATGTGAGTGGCAATACACCATACTGTCATGTGAGAAAGAAAGTTTTCATAGGACTCTAAGCAGTCATGAGTATCCCACATGATCTATTGGCTTATAGAACCACTTTTAGCTCCAAAAACTAAAAGTAACTTTGTTCTTGACTTTATCAGTTTCTCACATCATTGTGGAGGAAATTTTGCCCACTCTTTTTTACAGCATTGCGTCAGTTCATTGAGCGTAACTTGCATTCCTTTATGCACAGCTCTCTTAAGATCTCACCACAGCATTTCAGTCAGGTCGAGGTCTGGACTTCGACTGGGCCATTGCAATACCTTAATTCTTTTCTTTATCGGTCATTCTGTTGTAGATTTTCCGCTGTGCTTGAGATCATTGTCTTGTTGCATGACCCAGTTTGGGCTAAGCTTTAGCTGTCAGACAGATGGCTTCATATCTAGACTCTAGAGGACTTCATGGTCGACTCAATTACTCAATGGTGCTTAAGTCCTGTGGCAACAAACCAAGCCCAAATCATCACCCCTCCACCACTGTGATTGGCTTTTGGATTGAGGGGCTTGTTCCGGGCAGGGGAGCGTCCGCTTGCCCTTTTGTTTCACCTTCTACACCACAAACCTCAGCTGCTGCACAGAGACTTGCCACCTTCAGAAATTTTCTGATGACTTTGCAATAGTGAGGTGTTTCAGAGTAGGTGATGAGAAGGCTGTGGACATGAGGAGAACCTGAACACTGGTGACCCCTGTTTCCATCCATGGTGTCTGTGTGAAGACAGTGGAGGATTACAAACACCTCGGTGTTCACATTAAAAATAAACAGGACTTCACAAACAACACAGAAGCCCTCTTCAAGATGGCTCACGTCCTTTAACATCTGTCGGACGATGTTCAGAATATTTTATGAGTCTATGGTGGCCTGTGGTATTTTGGGACAGCTAACTGAGGGTAGTGGACATCAGCAGATTCAAACAGATCCACAAGGCCAGTAAAGTTGTGGGTGTGGAGCCTGACTCGGTGCTGTTAGAGAGGAGGATGCTGTCCAAGTTATGCACGATATTGGAGAATCAGAATTAGAATCAGAATACTTTATTAATCCCAGGGGGGACACTGTATCTTTCACACGCTCTCCACATTGAGCAACAGACTAATTTTACCAAGATGCACCACAGGAAATCATTCCTATGTGTGGCCATCAAACTTTACAACCCCTCCCTAAGACACCTCGACTATTTTCTATTGCCATTTCTTTATTATACTCTATATAGTATTGTTCAGATTTGGAGTATGTATGCTACATATAGCATTTTCTTACATAAAGGGTTCATATATTTTTGTCCCCATGTTTTTTTAATCTTTCATTATTTATATCTATCCATATTTAATGTCAGTGTTTTTAATCTAAGCAATTTCCCCCTAAGGTTAATAAACCATTCTGATTTTGATTAGGCACACTGCCACCTTAGGCAAAAATCAAACCCAGCATATCAGAGCAAAGTGAATGCTCCAGACCAGCAAACTGCCAAAAATCTCTGTTTTCATAGAGGTGCTCACACTGGCTGATGATAAGTAATTTGATTTGCAGCACCTGACTACATCTTAGCCCGTGAATTCCTCTGGAAGCATTAAGGACGTAATTTTTCAACTTTCGTTATCACATGATTGTATAAATTTCAGTATTTTCATCAACAGGTGAGATGTCAAAAGCCTGATTAAAAAAAAAAAAAAAGCAAAGCCTGATTAATATACCAAAAAAGCCATTCATCATATTTAAAAGCAGGTGCTTTCTTTTTCAGCTGCTGTTACTGCTGTTTTTAGGACAGTTAGTTACACATTTCATTATGATTACAAGACGGTAGTGAGGCCTGCTATGATGTATGGTTTGGAGATGGTGGCACTGAGGAAAAGACAGGAGGCAGAGCTGGAGGTGGCAGAATTGAAGATGTTGAGATTTTCGCTAGGAGTGACCAGGATGGACGGTATAAAAAATGAGTACATCAGAGGGACAGCTCAGGTTGAGAAGTTTGGAGACGAAGTTAGAGAGGCAAGGCTGAGATGGTTTGGACATGTTCAGAGGAGGGATAGTGGATATATTGGACAAAGGATGTTAAAGATGGAGCTGCCAGGCAGGAGGAGAAGAGGAAGAGCACAGAGAAGATTCATGGGTGTAGTAAAGGAGGACATGCAGAGGGTTGGTGTGAGGGAAGAGGATGCAAGGGATAGGGT
>VUQH01002315.1:15441-27558 GCA_015106775.1 Etroplus canarensis
GTACATCAGAGGGACAGCTCAGGTTGAGAAGTTTGGAGACGAAGTTAGAGAGGCAAGGCTGAGATGGTTTGGACATGTTCAGAGGAGGGATAGTGGATATATTGGACAAAGAATGTTGAAGATGGAGGTGCCAGGTAGACCACAGAGAAGATTTGTGGACATAGTGAAGGAGGACATGCAGAGGGTTGGTGTGAGGGAAGAGGATGCAAGGGACAGGCTGCTCCCATTAGGGGTCACTGCAACCCCTCATGCAAGCAGCTGAAAGAAGAAGAAGTAGAAGAAGAAGAAGAAGACGAAGAAGTTACACATATCATTATAACCCTTAAAAGAATAGCTGTTTCACTTCTGAGGTGAAAAAAATTCATAGTTTTTGTCAAGAGTGGCTTTGAAAGAGAAATTTCTATCTTAACGTGTCCTTTCTACAACTGAACAAACGTTGTCAATTTTTGACACACATGCAGTTTCAAAATAACATTATTGTACAGCTTCATGCTATGGGTTTTATTAATTATTAGACCTCTGCTATGTCTTCCTCCCCAGTGCAGGAAAATGTATGCAACATCAAACCTTATTGATTTAAACGATGCTAATTCTATATTTATTTTTAAATATTGATATTATAATAACATAGGTATTGCCTAGACCTAAGCTGTACCAAGTTTGTGCCTTTGTGCTGTCTTTGAGTGAACGTCGGAGAGGACTTGCAAACCACTGTATTCTGTTTTTATTTATGTTTTACACAACTTTTTTCAATGTGGGATTTGTATAATTTTTGGGCCACATATCTCTTTCCCTTTTTTTCAATTTCATTTCCATTATAAGAAACATTTACACCCACTGTTTTCTTTGTATACTTAGAAAGATAATTGCAGACACACAACGAGACAGTCTGGCATCGCTGCCATTATACACACTAAGCCAATAACTGTAAATTGTGACTAATACAAGTAAATGAATTAATAAATAAAATAAATAATATAGCTTCTATAATTTACACATGAAGTTCAGTTTTCCAAAACAATAACAAACCCAGGCTAATAGAGGAACAGGCAGCTGAGTGAGACTAATATTGTCTCTGTGTGCAGGCTCTTAAAATTTCAGGGCATCCACGTTGCAAAATTATAGCCTAGACAGTTTGACATAGCAAAAATGGGCATAATTTTATAATCTTTGCAATTCTCCCTTTTTAGATAATGATCATCAGAAAACTGCTTCCACCCCTTGCCTTGTGTATAGCTAAGTGCAGCATCAAAAATGCTCTGTCCAAAGAGTCTCTTAAAATATATGCCATTCTCCGCTTGTGTCCAATTCATCATGCTGGGACAACAACATGATGTAGTCTATACCAAATTAATGCAGAGAGATTGGTGGAGTTGCCACAGACTTGTTTGTCCCTCTTTCAAGGACATTCAGAACAAGTATAAACACTTTAGATGAAAGACCTCCAAATTAGATGCTCTGGTGAAAGCCTGGTCACTTCCCACTTCCCCCAGGAAAAATCAGAAACCTTGTGACTTCCTTCATAATGGCAGAGCAAATCAATTTACAACTCAAAGGGCTAATGAGTGAGGGGACATGAAACAAGGTAAATACGTCTCATCAAGAGACATTGCTTAACAAAGGAGGGTTTTTTGACTTGATTGTTTTTTTGTATGGAGGAAGAGAATAAACTGAAATGCCTAGAACTCAGCCAGTGCGCCTCCGCTATAAATCTGAACGTGCCGGACCGTGACATATGACTTCAAAACCTAAAAAAGGTTGTCAGATGTCCTACCCCTCATAGGCATTCACCACACTAAAAGCTCCAGCAAACAAGTCAGCTCGTGTAATGCTAAAATTTGTAACAGACAGATAAATGGACATCAAAAATGTTATGTTTTTCCACCATCGTATTGATTAAATATGCAAAAATTGATGAAGATCCAGCAGCCCAGTAGGTTCATACAATGGTAGCAAGAATTTCTTCAATGGATTCATGTGACCTTGACCTTTGACTCCACAATCAAGTAAATGTTATCAGTTCTTCTACCCATCATGGGTATTAACCACACAAAGTTTAATAAAGATCCAGCACACAAGTCAGCTCCTCTAGTGGTAATGAGATCTGTAATGGGTGGATGGACAGACAAACTGAAAGCATAACACCTCCACGACGGACATTGGACAGGATCGTCATTGTTGAATATCAGTGCAACATGTTGAGGACAGAACCGGATACTTTATGATTCACTTAGACAACAAAAGTTAACATTTATTATTTATCCTCTGAATCTCATTTTTTACAAATCCTGCAGTGTTTGTGTTCTGCAGTTTTCTTGAAGAAAATTCCAGCTGCACTACAAAATGTCTTTCTGTCATGCGTTCTTGGTTAGATATCAGCTGAGTAAGAAAAATACAGCACACCATCAAAGCCTGAAATGGCCTAGAAATCCAAGCGAGTTTTGTTCTTTTCTTTTTAAACAGAGCCATGTATTCTTTTAGCGTGTCTCTATAAGTCTCTCGCAATATACAGACAGCACTCCATTAGGGAATCGATTGAATTTCTCTTGGGACAAAGTGATCCTGAAATTCTATTTAAATCTGTGACAGCTTCATAACAAAATCAGATGTACACAGGCTCCCTGGAGAGCTGCACTGTAGCTCGTCATCTGTCTTTACGAGCTCCCTCATTGGTTAAGTATCACCTATGAGCAGTGGGGGGGCTGTTATCTAAACGGCAGTCACTTTTTCTTGATAGGCTTGTTTGATTGATGAAAATAATTTAACCAGGGAGATAAGAGCCAATACATAAAACTAGCAGGAGGCTGTAGCAGGGATCGAGGCAGAGGCACAATTTTTTTAATCTAGTGGTGATGAGCGAGGTCACCAGCAATGATTAAAGTTTACGGGGGCCATCATAGACGTGCAGGTGCTTGGGTTTTCTGTTTGCACCTTGATGAGACGAAGAGCTGGGAGCATGCAGAATGGAGTGCCATGCCGCACCTTAATCCATGATTTACTGCCTTTGGCATTCATTGATTGAAAAGAGCAGCACATGGTGGCTGATCTGCCTAACAAGGATTGGGTAAAGGGGAGATTAAAGAGTGTGTGTATGTGTGTGAAGTCTGTGAAGTGAGCCGCCACCTACACACCCAAGTCATCTAAGTCACTGAAGTTGTGAAGTAGACAGCATGCTGATAGGAAGAATGAGGGAAAAAAGCCCGAGCCGAGAAAAGAGACTGAATAAACATGCCAATGGTTTGTGCTATGCAGAATGTTCCCCACTGAGCTCCTGTTTACACATATAATGACTGCGATACGGACATGCACATTTCCAAAGAGACTCGCCCACATACAAAGAAAGCACACACAAAGACACACACACACATCCAATTAAGCAGGCAAGCTTGAGATAGGCATGCTTTAAAAGCTCACAATCACAGAAGACTGACTTAATTAAGACTCCTACATACGTACTGTATCTCTGATGGCATTTCATCTCTTGGAAGATCCCTCCGGCTGCACTGAGCATCTGAGCTCACCAGGGACTTTGCAACAACTTGCAACACCAACACATCAGCTCTGCATTCCTCGATGGATTCACGTTGAGCTACAGTGGCAGAGCCCTGTTTTCCGACTTTCCACAAAAAATGCTAAATGTTTTCCTTTAAAAAATTTTTTTTCTGCACTCTACAAAAAAATAAATAAATATGACACCCCATTTGAGTGATTCCGAGCTGCCTGCTCAGATAACCACATGAAGACAACTCCACAGGCTACAACGCCACAAAAATGGGTAACGTGAGAGGTGTGGAGATGTGCTCAGGCCCAGATACTAATTGGTATCCTCATGTTTAGAAGACCGACCATCTCTGGCCTTGACCGAGCGCTGCTTCACTCTCTCTCATTTGCGGTGAATTTCCAACTTTCTTTAAGGCATAGATGCACACAGTTCTTGGGTTGAACTTGATAGCACGATTAGACTTCTAAATGAAGACATAGAGACACATTATATGTGCAAAAGCATTGCGACACCTACACATTACACATACTGGAGCTTTTACGCCATTCCATTCGAAAGCCATAGGCATTAATGTGGAGTCGGTCCACCTTTTGCAGCTGCAAGTTTCCACTTTCCTGGTAAGATTTTGAAGTTCGGCTGTGTAAAATTTTGCCCATTCAGCTATAAGAGCATTTATGAGGTCAGACATTGACGCTAGACAAGAGGGCCGGTTCCACAATCTCCATTCTAGTTCATCCCAAAGGTGTTCAGTGAGGTTGGAGTCTTGATGGGCTTGCTTTGTGCACTGAGACACAGTCATGCTGGAACAGAAAAAGACCTTCGCAAACTCTTCCCACAAGGTTGGAAGCATAAAATTGTCCAAAATGTCTTGGTAAGCATCAAGGTTTCCCTTCACTGGAGGCCAACCCCAGGAAAACAGCCCTATGGTACTATTTCTCCTCCAAGAAACTTTACAGTTGGCACAATGCAGTCAGGCTGGCAATGTTCTCCTGACATTCACCAAACCCAGACTTGTCCATCAGACTGTCAGATACAAAAGAGAGATTTGTCACTCCACAGAACATGTTTCCACTGCTCAAGAGTTCAATGGCAGCTTTACGCCACTCTTGGTATTGTGTGTGCTTGGTAATGTTAGGCTTGCATGCAGCTGCTCAGACATGGAAACCGATGTAGTTCCTGACACACAGCTTTTGTGCTGATGTTAATGTCAGAGGAGGTTTGGAACTCTGCAGTTATTGAGCCAGCAGAGCCTTAGCGACGTTTACGCACTATGCACCTCAGCACTCAGCAACCCCGCTCTATAACCGTATGTGGTCTGCCACTTCATGGATGAGTTGATGCGGTTCCTAAAAGCTTCAACTTTGCAATAATACCACTCACAGTTGATAGTGGAATATTTAGGAGGGAAAAAATTTCACCAGCTGACTTATTGCAGTGGTGGCATCCTATTACAGTAACACGCTGGAATTCAGTGAGGTCTATAGAATGACCCATTCTTTCACAAATGTTTGTAAAGGCAGACTGCATGACTAGATGCTTTATTTTATACAGCTGTGGTGATGGGACTGAATTCAATGACTAAGAGGTATGTCCCAATACTTTTTGTCTATATAGTGTATATAACAGCTGTGACGGTGAGAGCAGTATCCCATTCTGCAGAATGCTCCCTCTGTAGTTGAAGACTATTTAAGATGAGAACAGAGAACAAGGCAAGACCTGAATGGTTTTTTTTATAAAGTCAACCGTGACTAAACTCTACAGAAAAAAAGAGCTTGGCTATTTGAGTAGAAATGCTCAAATCAAAGCTACAATCCATTTGTTTTGTTTCCTCTGGACTTTTTCATTATAGAGGAACTGTAATCACAATGCTAGTAATGTGAATACCTCTGAAAATACACGTCTGTGGTGTACTACAAAGTTATCTCAAGAGGGTGGCTGCTGGGTAGTTTCTGTGAGCTTTGATATCCTCAGATTAACAACAAAGGCCTTGAGTAATTGACTTTATTAAAGAAACAATACAAGGCCTTAAATTAATGAAAAATCCTATGATTCACAGAAAAATAAGATTCTTGATCAATGCCAACAAATGTGCTGCTGTCATATAAGAAAAATATGGGGACAAAGTATTCTTTGACATGCATTTCATACATAAAGGACAGGAAAAACTCAAGAAAAAACTCTGTTTTTACTATGTTATTGGGCCTTGGTTCATCTATTGTCTAAAACGAGCCGATTTGAACAGCAGGTGGGTGGAGCTTTTCTGCTCACAGCCAGAGCTGTGTGTCTGAGATGATTAAGGATATGTGCTCCCATTGACATTATACACAGCTAAGAGTAGAATTAACTGTCTGAAACTGAGCATTTAGAGCAGTCTGAACTCTTGATTCACAAGGATTACCTGGACACAGATCTCACTATTATCCATTTATTTAAACCACTGACCATGTTTAACATGAGCATCTAACATTGTAACAGTACATATACAGTTAAGTCCATAAGTATTTGGATTAAAAGAAAAAAAAATGTGATTATGCCTCTATACACCACCACAGTGGACAGGAGACAAAATCTTGATGAACACTGAATGCATTGCCATAATCTTACACATTCATTTTTGCCACAGGATGAAATGTAATGACTTTGATAATCCCTGACTTTTCATCTCTAAGCCTTCAGCAAACACAGGCTCACAGAGCAGCTAGCATGACTTGTAGCTTCATTTCACATTTATGTCCTTTGATATGTTAAACACATTTAATACATGCAGATTCAATTCCTTACTCATAATTTTGAAGTAAAATATTTTGTATTTACCCAGTCACAACTCATGTTTTTTTTTTTAATCTGGTAGTTAACTGCATGAACGTTATGTGCACAATGGAAACAAATACAGCAAACTGTAAACCACCCCTCATGTCTTCAAAGTTTGCTTTGCATGGGCTAAGGTAAACCAAATTACACAAGAACTGGACTGAAAATCAGTGGCGACCGATCTTATGGAGTGATGAATCCAAATTTGACATTTCTGGTACAAATTGTTGACATATCAGGAGAGAGGTCCAACACTGCAGTGCACCGCAGTTGATGGAATTATAAAGTATCATCACATTTTGATCCACCACGCAATACCGCCTGGAAAGCGTCTGACTGGCATTGGCTTCATAATCCCAAACACACTGACAATGCAGAAATGACTGGACAGAAAAAATACAAAATGGAAAGCTTGTCAGAAATGGACTGGCCTCCCCAGAACCCAGATCTCAACATTATTGAAGCAGTGTGGGATCACTTTGACAGAGAATGGAACAAAAGGCAGCTGGCAACAAAAGAAGAGCTTTTGGAATGTCCTTCAAGAAGTCTTCAAGAACTATTCCAGAAGAATTCTGAATGAAATTACAAGCTTTCTTGCTTGAGATAGTTCTAGTTGTGTTGAATAGCAAAGGCCGTCATACTAAATAGAGACTTTTGAGCTCGTTAGAACTGTACAAACTTTGTTTTTGCCTTAAGTAATGTATTTCCATTATGTTTGCCGGTTTCTGTGAATAGTTGCACCCATTTCCAATTTTATTTTCAAGCAAAACATAAAAGAAATGAGGGGTGGCTCAAGACTTTTGCACAGTAGTGCACATGTTAAATCTGACGTAACACCTTCATTGATATAAATTAACCCTAATAAACACAAGTGTCACAATCTTGTGTATTTTGGTCCCAAAAAACATGCTATATGATGGAAGAATAAAATTCTTCTCGATTAGGTCCACGTTGTGCGATCTGCGAGGAAGCCTGTGAGTGCTTTGCTGGTTTTACTGAAGAAATGTATAGAAAGGTCAGAAACTGGCACTAAACTTCTAAACCTCTCAGCTTTGGTGAAGTGGAGGACAAGTGGATATCTTGACATTTCTGTATTTTTCCATCGCCTCCGTGTCTAAAACCAGCATGCAATTGCAGAAGAATTCCCACAGAAATGCTACAGATACAGACTTGGAGTTCACAGTGCAGTCAGTGTATTACTTGGTTTCCTGATCTAAGGAAGGCTTTTTTTTTACCTAGTCTCATGGAGCAGACAGCTGTATACACAAAGGGATTTAAGGAACACATTAAATACTCAGGAATTCAGTTTGCCATAGTTTTAATGAATTCGGTAATGGAACAGCTAAGGGTTGGATTTGTCATCATAAGACACGACACGTTTTCCTAAAAAAAAACAAATGAGCTAGGGTTAAACTCAGGGGAAACGCTAATCTATATTCTTGAGCTGTGGATCCAACTGTCCATTTGTCAGTGGACATTTCTTATTCAGTTAGACAGTGTTAGAGGTAGGAGGAGAGTAGATCATTTACCACTCTTAACCACAGCTCAAGTACCATCTGTTTCAAGGATTGAAATAGATTGGGTTCCATTTAAATCTTACAATAAATGCCAGTCAGTCTGGTCTTCTCTCAGGAGGATTTTAAATCAACATATTTAAAATAAAATGTTGGATCGTTTAAGTCTTATAGACAGGACACAATTTATAATGTCAAGTTGGAAACATACATGCAAACTGCCTTCAGCGCTCAGATCATCAAATCCTCAAGTCCGGCATTAAATCAGCCAACATGAGCTGCACAGACTGCCAGTGTGGCCTGTTAAATTTGAACCAGTTCCCTAAACCTTTAAATAATGAACCCAAAAGCTAAGTTTTAATTATACATTACTGATTTAAGAACACATGAAATAATGTAAGACGCTAAATAATTTTGGATTCTTAAAAGAGGTGCAACAGCCCGTTCTATTAGTTCTCTGAATGTCAGATTATTAGGGATTTTGATTTAACTTTAAAGTCCCACGTTTTCTTTAACACTAAGTGTGCCACTTTTTAATCAGAGCATCAGTGACGTAATAATTCCTGCTTGTGATCCTTTACGATTCACAGGTTATGTGAAGTGCAGAAAGAAAGTAGTATGTGTTCTCGTCATTAGTTGGCTGTACTGCACAAACTAATGACAATTAAAATCTACTGAGTCTCACAGACTCAAAAGGTCATATCCAGGACAGCAACCCTAGTTCTTGTCTAGCCCTGACCTAGCTTAAGACATTATTATGCCCTAAACAAACCTATGATGGCATTTATGTATAGATGGCAGAGGAACACATGCAAACACTCGTCTTCTGAGCATAGTAATCCAGACCAAATTTCTTAGAAGTAGTGATTCCTGTTGATATGTGAAGATGGAAAAATGCCTGTAAAATGACAAATGTGACCTTGAACTTTAGGGAAATGTAGGTAAAGACCCATTAGGTGACCACTGAGTGCAAGTTTCACTAAAATCTGACCAATACTCTAGGAGGACAAGCCATTTTTGCGAATTGTGGATGGACGGATATACAGGCAGATGGCAGACGCCCTGCCATGTCATTAGCTCACTGGTCCTTTAGCTGGATGAGCTAAAAATCTGTAGTATAATTGCGTTTCCATTCTCTGTCAGGGTGATGAACAGATGGATGATCTACTTTCACAGGCAGCATGAAAAGTATTTACAACTGCCATTAAAATAAGAGCATGTTAATCATTTAGATACACCATACACCAATGCTCTTACTGGGGATGTCCAGGTTAACCTGTCTCATTTACCACTAAATGGAAGTATCCAATGTGCTTCAGTAGAAAAACAATTACTTAAATCTGAAAGAAAAAAGTTTATTTACTTTTTTATCAGATGGTTTTCTGTGGGTTTCCCACTGTTGCAAACAACCTTTTTAACAATATTCAGCGTGATTGTGGGCAGTATTAACAGACTAAAGCAGTCCACCTTCTGACTTGGACGTTTGAACGAACCTGACTTCTTATATTCTTAATCAGAAGCACAGTCTTTTCAGTGATTTGATTTTATCAGTTTTCTGATGCTGACAAAAGTTTAGCCTAATTTTTCAAAGCATAGGGTGGTCCAGGTGACTGGAGTAGAAACAGATTAAAATTTTTATTAGACATCATGATAGTGTAGCCAAATGTGCTCTACTGTCAAACCTAACTAAACAATGACTAATGAGGAACCATGAAAACCTAAAGTACAAGTTAAAAAAAAGGTATAGAAGTCCTGCATGGGGAGCAAAGAGCTCTATTTGGGGTGAAAGACCTTTTGATTTATGAAACTGTCACTCCTCCAATCTCCTTACCAGGACTTGTGTGGGATTTCATACTTCCTAATTTAAGGAGATGTTATTCTATAGCGCTGCCTTACATGTCAAAGAGTGACCCCAAAGGGGTACCCAGTGTGAAATATGTTAACGAGAGGTCCTCATCAAGTGTCCGTTTGTAATGAGTTGGGAGTCGCCTTTTTAACATACAAAATAGAATAAAATACAAAAATAACTCAAGCTGGGCAGAGCTACCACATTATATTGTTAAAATGTCAGCAAAGAGGAGACCTGACACTTTAGCACAGGAAGAGGGATGAAACAAAAGCATTAAGTGAATCTAGTTTAAAGCCTGGCAGATCTGTCACTGTCATTTTTCTTGGTATTTTCTGAACTGGCTCTAAGTTAATGCATTTTCAGAGCTACTGAATAGACAAGTTTTTCTACACCCTTGTCCAGTTTTTCATTTCGATAGTTGTCCAAACGTGTTTTAATCATCTTTTACAATCCTGGAAGTCCTTTGAATAGTACAATTAGACAAATATTTTAGTCAACATGTATATAGCTCTAAAAAACAATATCTGCTAAATGCTTGAAAAATTGAACTGTCAGCGGTACAGTCTGATATTAGAAGTGTCAAGCCACAGTGGCTTCACACATCCAATCTCATATCTTAACTGCGCATACCACTTTGAAAATGACACATTGCTAGTGGTTGTTATAAAAGATGTGCTTTGTTTTCTATCAAATGCAAAGTGGGAGGCTTGAAATGGAAAGATGTTCTTTTTTCCAGCAGAATGATGCAGTGCACTTAAGATAATTATGTTCCGCTGAATTTCTACCCCATGGATACATCAAACGTGATTGCACATACAGTACCTCTATACAGAAATAGGCCAGCAAATATGCGCAAAACACCTGATGCTTGAGACAGCAAGCATGAAAGCACATGTAAAATTTGATTTTGGTACTTTTTATATTTGTATAGGTTAAGCTTTTTGATGGTCTTTATTCTTCTACTTGTTAAATGAACCTCCTGAAAAGAGGTCTACTGTTGCCCAAAACAACTGACACACCTGTGAAGCTACACCAGTCAGGCACAACGTCATTACCACCGACAGGTGAAGTGAATAAAATGATTGTCTCTTCATCACAGCACCTATTAGTGGGTGGGATATATTATGCAACAAGTGAACAGTTTGTCCTCAAAGTTGATGTGTTAGAAGCAGGAAAAATGGGCAAGAGTCAGGATTTGAGTGAGTCTGACAAGGGTTAAATTGTGATGGCTAGACGACTGGGTCAGAGCATCTCCATACACTATGTGCACAATTATCAGGCGAGTTGTATTTTTGAGGATTAGTTTTATTATTTAACAACAACAGAGCTCTTGGTCAATCCAAAATGTTAATAAACCTCAAACCTGAATATTTAAGGAAGTGAAAGTGAGGTTTTGGCTTTTGTACGAGAATATCTGTGTGCGCACAATTATTGGGTGTCCAGAATTATTATGCAACTCAAAGAATATTTCCATCTCAATTGTTTATTTTCATTTGTTAAAGTGAGAATATTAAACAACTCAGACTTTAAAAATAAACATTTCTGACGTTTCAAAAATTAAATCAGTGACCAGTGTAGCCACCCGTCTTTTCAATAACACTCAAAATTCTTCCATCCATGGAGTCTTTCAGTTTCTTGATCTCTTGACCATCAACTTTTTGTGCAGCAGCAACCACAGCCTCCCAGACACTGTTCAGAGAGGTGTATTGTTTTCCTTCACTGTACATCTCACATTTAAGAAGAGCCCACAAGTTCTCAGTGGGTTTAGGTCAGGTAAGGAATGAGGTCTTGTCATTATTCTTTCATCTTTAAGGCCTTTACTGGCTGGCCACACAGTGGAGTACTTTCTTGCAAGCGATGGAGGATTGTCCTGCATAAAAATCATGGTCTTCTTGAAAGATGCAGACTTTTTTCCTGTACCACTGCATGAAGAGAGTGTCTTTTATAAACTGGCAGTAGGTTTGGGAGTTGAGTTTGAGTCCATCTTCAACTCGAAAAGGTCCAATAAGGTCATCTTTAATAATTCCAGCCCATACAGTACCCCACCTCCACCTTGCTGGCATCTGAGTTGGAGTGGAGCTCTATTCCCATTGCTGATCCAGCCATGGGCCCATCCATCTGATCCAACAAGAGTCACTCTCATCTCATCAGTCTGTAATTTCTTGGCCCAGTCCCGGCGTTTCAACTTCTGTCTTGTTCAGTGCTGGTCAGGTTTCAGCCTTTCTTACCTTGGCCATGTCTCTGAGCACTGAACACCTTGTTTATGGACACTCCAGGTAGGTTGCAGTTCTGGAATATGACAGCACTGGAGGATAATGGGTTCCTGGTAGATTCACATTTCATTCTTCTCAAATCTTTGGCAGTTAATTTGCATCTTTTTCTCCCTACACGTTTCTTGCAACCCTTTTGGGTATTTGCAACACGTTTGCTGGTTTTGTGGT
>VUQH01002326.1:0-11156 GCA_015106775.1 Etroplus canarensis
TAAATGTGATGCTTTAGATTTCAAAACGTTGTCTTATTTATACATATAGTAAAAGTAAACTTTACACTATACACACACACACACACACACACACATATATATATATGTGTGTGCGTGGGTGTGTGTGCGTGGGTGTAACGCATTTTTAAATTTCATCCTCAAAATAAATAAAATATACGTTTGTTAACTGAGTTTGGATATATGCACTGCTGACCTTTTCACATCACCCATGCAGTTTTTTTTTTTT
Organism: Etroplus canarensis; assembly: GCA_015106775.1. NCBI lineage: Eukaryota > Metazoa > Chordata > Actinopteri > Cichliformes > Cichlidae > Etroplus > Etroplus canarensis. The sequence goes on from VUQH01002326.1 coordinate 248, forward strand.
TTTGCCTTTCTGTTCTAATGTGGGCTCAGATGACAAGTGTTGACAGAGGCACAGTGAAGCTTGATCATTTTAGGTATATAGCTCTGCATTGATTGCTGCACTAATAGAGCGTGTGTCCATATACTCGCGATCAAGCTTTTACCACTGCCATCATTATTAATCTTCATTATTACTGCTTATACTGTATGTGGCTATAACTGCCTTTGCTGTTATTGCACTATCATTACCTGCAATGATGTTACAGGGAACACGACTTAGTTCTGTCTTTGTGTATGAAATAATGACTGCAGTGAAGATGATTGGGGGGGGGATTATAGCTTAGAAGCATATTACTGACCATTTTACACACTTGGTTCTACTTTTTCTCCCTTTCTTCGTTTTTATGTGGCGAAAATCCTACCTCTTAACACCACTCAGCAGCAGCAGCAGCAGCAGTAGGGAATCTCTCTCTTTCCTTTTCTCTACATATATAAAATTGATTCACAACCAACCCCTCGACAGAAGATGTATTGTTTGCTTTTGGTACACATGCACATCCCGAGTAAAACGCTGTGATGGAGCTACAGAGTGATAGCATCAAGTGATTTTGTCAAGTGGGACAGTCAGCAGCCGTCCCCCACTTTGACATAAAAAGTTCCTCGATTTTGAGCTTGACCACTGATGTGCTCGTTTGCAGCCCTCCGATGCTCACTAAAGTTGGAGTCGGTTGGGAAGTAAAAAGCAGCAGACGTTACAGTAACACTAGTAAATCAATTTGGGCTGAATCGTGTCTTTACTCGTGTACAGGCAGCAAACTTGTTCAGAGCGTCTGAGAGCGCTAAACCGCGATGCTTTGTTGTGGTGTCCCTCTGCGCCCCTGTGCGCCGTGTGCGTAAAGGCAGCCTTCCTCTCCCAGACCCCTCCGCGCTGTCATTGTTTCTACCTTAGTTTGCTAGATGGCGCTCTGCGTTGTGGGACCCTCTGGCACAAGAAACGCCTCATACCCTCTCTCTCTCTCTCACTCTCTCCTGAGCTGTGCTCTCAGCACACAGTCCACAGCCGAGCAGCTTTTCCATGACCATTTTTAACCAGAAATTTTAACCAACTGCGAACGACTTTAAAGCACATTCCACCGCTGTGTATAGTTGGAGACTTTTCTAATTACATTATTCTGTGTCGACTGACATTTTTTTTTAAAGCTGTGGCAACACATCGATTAAACGCAGCGATCAGTAATGCATTTAATTGCAATGAAAACTGATAATAACTCAAACTGTCGCGCAGCATTTGTGCTTTTGATAACTTGTTTGTTTTCTAAATGTAACGTTGCAGAACGTATATTCCCATTACATTTTAAATTACAATGACAGCTATAGAAGGGCTTAAACGTTTTTTTGGAAATAATTTTACTTGAAATTTAAATAAAGAGAACTGAACACAGTCAACGGACGCAGCAGTGAAGTTCCACTGGGAAATTTACACAGCAGAAATATCAATATTTTAGCTATGAGGAAATTATAAACAATAATGACACGCATGTTTCTGTAAAAAGCGTTTTAAGTGCAGAAATGTAAAACAAATAAAATTGCATTATAAATATATTAAAGTAACGAAAAATCATATTTATCTAATTTGGCATTTTTAAATTTTTGGGGCAGTCATGTGTCGGACTTGAACCAATTTCAGATTGCTTATTACTAAGGAAAAAGGTCCTTTGTTGTGTTTGCTGAGTGGTCCACTCCGCTCTAAGATATACTGCTGCAGTTACACTTTCACTAAATAGCGGCTTGTCGGTGTCTGACGTTGATGAATGTGTTGGAGACTTTGAGAGCCTTTTACAGCTGTCTTAAATAGCGCCGTGGCCCCAGACCAGCTACAAACAGATCAGGTGCAGGGCTCTTAATATGGCAGTCAGCGACAAAGAAACACACACTGAAAAGTAAATATTTTATGTTTAAAACAAGTTTGCTCCTTCTGTAGGTTGACTTCAACCTTTGCAGAAACAACATCGATCCGATAAAAAAAAATACATATATATATAAACATATGGAAAAGAGGTGCTCTTTTCTAGAAATGAAGTACATAGATTCTTTTTTTCTTCAAATAAAATGAACTTGGTATAAAACATGTATTTTAACCATCTTTTAATTTGTCAACAGATCACAGGAGGAATCGAGAAAATAGCTTTCCTCTTATGTGGCTGAAGATGAACACAGGACAAGTGCAGCCCATGTGGGCTGTGAGTGGTGGTTTTGGCGTTTTTTCCTTCCTGTGACTTCATCTGTTCCTCACATGAAGACATTTAAAATACAATTGTGAACTACAGTATTATGTTTGGAACTACAGTATTGAGTCATTTATCTGGGATTATTTTTTTCAAACATATTACGCTTTTTTGTAAGCAACATGTTTATTATTTAACAATCAACTCTAATGAGTGAAAGAGAATGATATATTTTATTAGCTGAGTCGCTCAGTAACTTCCATAGCCGTGAAATGAAAAGGATGAGGACATGGCAGCTTTAACAAAACGCACAGCAAACTTATGGGCGCAGAAGTTGTAGGATTTTGGAGCATACTTGGTCCCCGTATTTTAAAGAACGCTGACCACAGGCGAGGTTTCATGGCTGATTGAGCTGTATTATTCATTTGTTCTTGACTCCATCCCCAACGCGCATACAGTCACACTTCCTCCCCCGTTGGATCCTGGGTGGTGTGGCACAGCAGGCTCGCTTGTATACTGTATAAGGGGCCTCTCCACCTGCAGCCCCTCAAAAGACACAAACCCAGTCGGGTTTCACCTCATTCCCTTCAAGCCCACGTCTTTAGTGCTATTTACATGAACTGGCCTCCACATTACTAGGAGAGAAGGAAGCAGCATTTTTTTTTAACAATAGGCACAGGCCCGTTATACATTTTGAGTGTTTGAGTAAGGCTTTCTTGGTATTTGTTTTCCACGACTTAACAAGCCATCATTTCAAACCTGCATATAGAATTGAAATAGCTCAGAGATCCCGCAGGCAAAGGGCGGGTTGCGAGTTCAATTAAGGTGGAATAATGCATGGGGACAAAGCCAATGATGACCTCGATTGAAATTGATCAGAAAACGAGACCAGAAAACGCATTCACAAAAAAAGAAAACACACACACACACACACACACACACACACACACAGTAGCCTCTTTGTTATAAATGAATGTTACCTCTTTGTATCAGCACTAAGGCCTATCTGCCTCTATGAAATTGCAAGCTACTTTGAATTTGGAAATATTTCTAATTCCTGAATATAAAGCTAAGAATTTAATACCATCGAACCAATGTCTAGACTAAGTCATTCATTGTATGACATCTCTTTCTTTCCTTCCTTAATCGAATTTGCCACATTTAAGCTGGTATGTGCGGATTTTGAAGCATAAGCAGACATTTGGGCTCTATCCCTGGAATGACAGAGAATACGAAGGTTTGTCATAATTTCTTAAGTAGAAAACAAGATATTTCACCACCACAGTGGGATTTTAACGAATTAAAATATCTCACTGCCTGCCTGTGATAAAAAGGTATGGGATTGAGGCGCATGCTTGTTAAGTAACTTGCTGTCAGTATAGTTAGCAGTGCTCTGATATGGACGGTGGCTGCAGAGCTTCATCTCTTGGGGTTTTAATTAACAAGCTGTCTCAAAGCTGTAGAGCTCCATCAAACAGCCTCTCTCTCTCTCTCTCTTTCTCCACCAGTAAATCCACCCCCAGTCGGTGCCTTGGGCTCTCTCTCAAACTTTAGACATTCTGGGTCCCAAATCAACTTGTTACCACAGTATGTGCACCAGCTGATAGGGTGTAACTACTATGAGAAGATTTTCAAAATATAAATTGCTTGTTTTCTCTTTTCGCTTAGCATCTATTTGCATGCACTGATGCGCACGTTTGTTCACCAGACGTCCACATACTGTACGTATTCTGCTGGGTTTGACTTCAAGCCTGAAAGTCGCATGGAGAATTGATGCTTTTCTGTAGCGCTTGTGATGATCGAGGTATGACTTCTTTCGTCTGTTAAAGCGAATGGAAAAAAGTTAAATCTGCTTTACAAATGTTAGATTATGCTGCTCTAGCCCCAAAACATGCTCTAAACGAACTTTTAAAATGCTCGATAAACTTAAATAAGCATATTTTAATTAGAAGCGGATTCCACAACATTTATATGATGGCCCCAGTCGCTCTAAGTTTACTCTAGGGTTGCAGGTTAAGCCTGTACACTCGTGAGTGTTATAAAACAAGATCCTCTTTCACATAATACGTAAGGAAAAGATTAAATGAACAACAAACTTACAGCAAAGAAAAATGCTTCTTAAGCAAATACAACTTTAATAAACAAGTCATAATTAATATATATAACAATCCTAAGAGAACTTTATATAGATCAAGCAGCCTAGTTCTTGATAATAATACTAATGCCCTCATATATTTTAGGTCTATGACATTTTTTTTTTTTAAAAAAAACGATATTTCTGTTTCAGCACCGCAACCTCTACTCAAGCAAAAAAATGTTCTAACCACGTCCTTCATTCCTGGAAAACTCACTTTAGGATCACTGTGATGAATATGATCAGTTAGAAATCGAAAAATGGAGTTTAAGCTGACGAGGTAGTATTAAAGTGAGGGAAGTAATGAAGTAATGTTAGGGTGCATGGATCCCGTGGGAGAACATAAAATAAAGAATGTGTAAGTGCAACTGAGTATGGTTTACATAGGTAGTTGGCGCAGAAGTCAGTGTAAACCGCCAACATCCTCTTGAGCCACCACAGTGTTAACAGAGTGCAAGTACTGGCTTCAGAGAAGATTTGTCTTTGGTAAAAGAAGCAAAAGCTCTAAAGTCAGTCTCTCTCTCTCTCTCTCTCTCTCTCTCTCTCTCTCTCTCTCTCTCTCTCTCAGCCTATAGTAAACTCCCACTGTGGCCCAGACGGGGGTAATTTGATAGCAAGGCAAGGTCAAGACAGTGCGCTGTCCATGGTACTGCGGCGGGGCAGGCTGGATGTTATCATCAAATTAGACAGGACAAGTTTCAAATCGATGCCACCCCCGGATGTCTAGAGACCGCCACCAGCAGTCGGAGTTAAAGTCCTAACAAGTCCCCCCTGACAGGTCAACACCTCAACACAAACACACACCTCTGATGCAGCAGCCTACAGGTCAGCAGCGCTGTGTTGGCGAGATAAGCACCAATCCCATTGAAGGCTCTAAGTGAAATATAGCTTTAGGTCCACTGTTATTCTGCGGGCCCTGCATGGGAGTCGGGCTGTTGATGCTGGATATCGTAAGAATTTTTTCATCCCATTTGAAGTTCTTGCGTTTAGCGATTTATTTGACAGTCTTTATTTATCACTGTGAGGAATGTCGAGTCCCACTGACCCACTGACACACACACACACACACACACACACACACACACACACACGGGGGTTGGGGGGAATAAAAGTTTTACACTATGAATACCTAATTCAATACCATTGTCAACAAAATGATTTAGCCAAGACAAAAACTAATGTGACACCTTGATAAATTCAAAGAATATCATTTTTAAGTATGTTTTTGATGCATAAAACTAAAAAAACGACGGTGTTTGTAGTTTGTTCATAAAAAACGATGTAATAATGTAAAATATTCTTTTGCATCACAGTTGTCTGATATAAGCAGCGCTAATTTCTTAGATCCCACTGAATGTGTAATTTAAAAATACTTCAGACGTGTTTTTTGTCATCTAAAAGGTAGTTTGTAGGTTTTGTAGGTTTTGCTGTAAGTTAATTCATTAATAATGTCCATAGTAACTCAACTCTTCGTATTTTAATTTCAAATATGTCTCTTTTTTGTTTTGGACAACTCCTTGCATTTCATTGAATATTAAAGAATTAAAGCTATGAATCTTCCCTGATGTCTTGTATTTTATCTATCCTATAAGCGATGTGCATTATCCAAAGAATAACTGCCATTAGTGAGAATCATTTGTGAAAGATCAGAAGTGTGTTTGAGTTGAAAGGGGATCTCAAAGAGGAGTGAAGAGGGCACTGATTAGAGATGCTGCCAATCCGTCACCCCCTGACAGCTTTTGCTGCAGGGATAAACAGCAATAAAGTCGAGATGGCCGCTGTGTTGTTAACTTCACACTCACTATCACACACACAGCTCGCCACCGGAGGAGCAGGTAAATTCACTCAACTCCTCACAGGGCCCCCCCCCTTGCCTATCATCGCCTCTGTCTCCCTCCCTGCATGTCAAACTACCCCTTCCTCCCGTCCTTCCTCCGTCAAACTCTCCCCTTTTCATCCTCCCTGCTGACTCAGGTAGCACACACAATGAGGACCTTAGCGACAAGAAAGGAAGCTATTCAACCGGATGGAGAGATTGTGGACGGGGTAGAGGGAGAGAAACGTTATATTTGAATGGCTGATAAAGAAATGCAATAGATGGGAACAGAGTCTAAGCCGTCGGGATAGAAAGAAGGGGTTAGGCATCATGGAGCAGGCTGCAAGGTGACTGCAGGCCCTTTAATAACACAAGTATATTAACTCGCTTAACCACTCAGATTCAAAATGAACCCAGCTTCACTTAAGGGGCCTTGCAAACCACGAAATGCACATAAAACATACACCTGTCAATCCAAGCACCTATATTCCTTGAAGCCCACTCCCCCTCTACCACCACCTTCCACCTCCTCCCCCCCCCTTCCCGAGCTGTCTATCATGGTGTGCCCCGGCTAATTTGAGTTCATTGGATGGCAATAACTTCATTTAGACCTTCATCTCTTTTTGGGGTGGATGTAATGAGGATGCAGGGTGCTGCCAGTGAAAGGACGCTCCCACAGTAATAATAACTTGGATTTTATTCTTACCCCACGCATTGCCGTGTTTATCCTCGGAGGGCTGCGTCCACATGATGAAACTCATCTATAATGTGTGATTTAATATCGCCTTGCACTCTTCTTTTTTTCTTCACAGATTTTAAACCCAAAAGAGAGCAGACGGCCGGCTGGTTTAGTGCAGAAGTTACAGAAATAGTTGTTTGCTTTTGTTCCCTAAGTTTTATCAAAGCTTTCTGTCTATATTGAATTCTTTTTTAAATGTTTTTTTTTCCTGGAAGCTAGAGAAGGCTGAGATGACTTAAAATGATTTTAAAAAAGGATCTATATGAGGAAAATGCTTCCGATAATATTTGATTTTTTTGGCTTTCCTTATTTTAAACGATTTAAAAAATATTTCAGTGAGCAATGTTTGCTGAGCAGACCAAAATTCATATGGAAATACTCATTTGATAGTTTCAGTTAACTTTTCCAGATTTTAGAAAGATATATTTTAAGGAAGACAATTGGCTGATAATTCGTTAAAAAGACATTACATTTTTTCATTTTTTTGTTATTCATTTTTTTGCTGTGCGAGTCACGGGCCTCTGTCTAAACGCTATCTAATCGATATCTTACCACCTCAAATTCAATATTGATTTCGGGAGGGTTGTACTTTACGGGTTTGTGGAAACACCTCATTATTTCGTTGCTTTAAGTGCAATAAAATAGTGTGCAGTCAATTTCCTTTTGATTGATCTATTGTTTTATTATTTTATTGTTCTTTTATTGTTATTATTTTTTATCCTATACTGTTCCTTTTTATTTTTCTTTTACCCTCTTAAGCAGAACCATATCCTTTTTGACTTTAATAATAGATACATCTTTGCTTGTAAATTATGGTTGAAAAGTTTATGATTGAGAAGATTATTCAATATTTAAATGTATATTTATTCTAAATTTGTTTGATATCTGCTCAGATCTAAATCGAATTTAAATATTTAAATATATAATTATTATTTTTATATTGCATTATTAATCGCATATTCAAATTTTATAAAACTATAGTATAGCATATTAGGTCAGTCAGGCATAAATACTTTTTTAAATAAAATATTTGCTGATAAGAAAAAGAGCAGAGGACATGTGTATTTTACTGCTGCTGATCAAACATTTGTGGTCTGTCCCAACTTTGACATCACTTTTTGCATTTAAATCGTCAGGATAAATCGGGCAGCTCGTTGTATAAAACGAATGCACATCATAAACAGACTTTTTGGATGTGAAGTAGAACTGGTGACTGGGGTCTGTGAGCAGTAAATTTAATCTCCTTTCAGTTTTATGGCGTGTTTACACTGAAGAAATAGAGGGAGTCGTTGTATCACATTACAAAAATAACACTTGTGCAATTTGAAATTGGCATTTTCCCACGGGATATTTAAAATTTGATAATAACAATAATAAATACTAATGCACATTGTTTTTAAGTAATCAGATATCGAGTCGCATTTTACTCTGAGAAAGGCCCCGATCACAGGCCTAACCTAGAGCCCCTTCATCTCGCCTGCCATTCATCAAGACAAAATGACCAGTTTTCCCCTGTAAGTCGTCAGTGGCCTGTTAAAGAGGGCCAGCGAGCTGTGTTATACTTGCTTTCCTTTCTCCATCCTCGCTGCTTGCCCAACATTGCCTTCCTGAAATCATCAGAGAGTATAGCCCCAAATCTTAAAAGTCAGTGCCCATTCTTCAAATGTATTAAATTTCAGAGGGTGTTTCTTTTACTGCAGGAGTCTTTAGGCCAGCAAAGTATCAGAGGAGGTGTAATTGAGGGGGCGGTGAGGGGATAGAGTAGCGGTCCGCCTGAAAGCTGCTATTAAAGCCAAATGGACTGAACACCGTAAAACGGCCCTGCCAACAGCTGTCCCACAATCGGAGTATTATGTGCCAGGATCCTCGAGAACGCACCCCACACACACATTAGGCCACGCTGTGGATGCAGTGACTTCTCATAAGTATTACACAGCAAAGCCAAGAAAATAAAATACCAACGAACAACCACAAGAATATCCCGATAATATTCGTGGTATATCCCTGTAGGTACTTCAGAGTAGCTGTGCTTCTTGCTGATTTTGGTCTCCAAAGGCATTTTTTCACTTCTTTACAAGCCCCGATTTTCTTATAATGACCTGGGGAATTGCAATTTTGCTGGGATAGCCGATTTGCTCTGCATGTTTCCACACGTTATGGTTATAATTGTGGTTTTTCATAGGAAACCCCAAAAAACAGGTAGGAGCAGGGGTTGAAGAATACAGTCTCTGCAGCATGTTGGATGTTATGTTATTACACAAGGTTTTCCACGTTCCTTTTCTTTTCGGGTACTTTCTTATTAAAGATATGCAGTAGTGAATCATGTAAATACTGATAATATTTCACATATCTTATGATTCTCTTTTAAGAGGGATAATTCTCTATTTTAAATACAAATTTGCAGTTTTGTCAGGAGACTGCAACTGTTAAGATGCTCAGCAGCCCACTTCAGGACCTCACTTGATGTAACACCTGTGTCCAAACTTTGCATCTTTCAGCAGTGATGCGCCTTCCTTACTTTGCGAAAGACAACCCAGTTATAGTCTTTCCTAAATTTCATTAAGTATCGTTTGAGTCTAAGAATCCTTGTGAGGATAGTAGGGGATTGAAGAGGAGTTGTTTTCCACTGGATTAAATGGTTTCTCTGGAAGTCAATGAATATGTAATGATGTCTAACGAAACCGGCCAAACAGTTCTGTGCTCTAGTATACAGGGTTTATATTAAAGACCTCTTCAGCTGAGGAAAAGCACAGTATAAATTCGGACAATAAAGGGGGGGAGAGAGGGGGAAAGGAAGAAGGGAGACAACCTTGAACGCATCTTCAAGCTGAAGTCAGACATTTTCCTAGTCTATAGATTAAAAAAAATTTGCTCCCGTACTGAGAGAGAAAGGGAGAAGGGGTTCTTCTTTGAGGCAGGGGTGTGAGGGTGAATTTACATTTTTTAAACTGCTTTGGAAATATTGTTTCTGATAAGCAGTCATGCCAATAATGTAATTGAATTGAATTAATAAAAGAAGAGGCGAGAGGGAGAGAAAGAGTCCTTCTACCATGATTGTGAAAGATATTTTTCCCTTAGTATACCCGATAAAACATTGATTGTTGCAGTTAGCTGACCCGTAAAATTTGGGGGTTAGTTTTCTCCTCTGAGCTGAGCATATAATTATGCAAATAGTGATCTGACAGTGATCCGCTGGAGAGTGCTGAAGGAGTGTGTGTGTGTGTGTGTGTGTGTGTGGAGGGGGCTGTCAGAGGGGTGACATTCCAACTTTGCCTAATGCCTGGTTCTTTTGGAAAGAGTTCATCTTCTGCAAGGGTGGCGTGCATATCAGAGGGAGCAGGAGCAAGCAAGCGTGACAACAACTCTCTCAAAGTAAAAATTGAAATATCAGACTGTGGCAGCCCACTGGTTCCCCAACTTTTTTTTTTTATGTCACGGTCCCCACCCCTTCTCCTCCCAAAAGCAGACATTACAGCACAGACCCCCCGTTTGGCAGGATTTCACCCTAAAGCTCCACAGCTGATGTTATTTTTCTGTCGCAGATATGATTCAGTGTGGAGCTGTCTGTTACACGAATTGACGACACCAGCTGGGAGAGTGAATCCTATAGCCTAATCAAATCAGGCATACCAATACATTCACTCGGGCCCGCTTTCATCGAATGAAGAGGCAGACGTGTGGGTCTTTTCTGGTTGGGTTTGGAAATCCCTCCACACACAAAAAAAGGTCCGCTTTTTAGGAAACACTGAGACAGCATGAACCAGTACCACACAGGCAGACAGGAGTGATCGCTGTCACCGGGCCGTCAGAAAACGCAAGGATTAATGAGAGGAAGTTTGTCTGCGTTATAAAGTGGATTACTTTAAACTTGTTTCCCCCACAACTTTCGATATTTCAACATTATCTATAAAATAGCCAGCACTTAGCAGCTTATGAACAAGTCTTAAGGCACACCTTAATTCCTGGTCGAAAATATAATGCCCCCCCTCCCCCCTTGTGTATTAATCGCCTGCCTTT
>VUQH01002328.1:0-15154 GCA_015106775.1 Etroplus canarensis
TACAAAAAATTATCATAATAAAATAAAAAGTTTCTGTTGGCCTCTATGGATTAAAAAGTAAAAAAGAAGAAAGAGAGAATAAAAACAGCCAATGTTATAAATTTCCACCTGACATTTTTTTATTCACATAGTAATTTTTTTATTCTTCAGCAAGATTGGCATAGATGAGCTGTTCATCTATGTGATTGGTTAATTGGTTGGTTTTGAAAGCTTTCACAATGAATGAAAGTGATACAAAAGCTGACAGGCAGCAAGATCATAACTCATACTACTAACCAACTCATAGTTTTATTAATTAAAACCACATATTAAAATTTAATTTTATGTGGGGCTTTTCTCAGTTCACTTTGTCTGAGGAACTAGGAGCAAGAATCTATAGGTGTGTGGTTGGTGTGGTTAATTTAAAACATGCCAAATGTTCTTAAAGTATGAGAGAATGCACAGTCTGCAGTGACAGGACAAGGTTGTCTTTGGTTCATTTCGCAGTGCCCACTAAGTTATCAGGAATGGAATTATTGAGCTCTTGTTTATTGGAATGGTTTTTATATGTTCCCAGGTTAAGTCAAATCAAAACAGTTTTTTTTTCCTATTCCCAAAACTCAAAAATAGAATGACAGAAGTCACAGTGTGCCTTATTAAATTCTTTCTACTTGTGTTCCTGTATGTTTTGTAAGAACACAAAAAAGGGTATATGGGTATTTGTCAAGACTTCTTTGTTTTGCCTTTCAAAACAAAGATGACATCCTCATTTCTAACCGCTCTGGGACAAAGTCCTAAACCACAACAGCATTCAAAAGAGAGAAAAAAGTTATGCTAGCCAACCAAAGTCTCTTTGACAACATGAAGGCCAGACTGAACTGGTTTAGTTGAGTCTGGCCTTTTCTGCTACAGAGTAGATTTAGATGCTGATCCTTAACTTATTGTCAGGCATTCCTTATCTTTTAACACAAAGTTTCTTTTATTGGTTGATAAAGTACAAAAAAGTTTTGAATGTAAGTCACAGTGTGTCAGTACAGTATAGACAACTAGCAAATAGGTTATGCCTAAAGTTGTTCTTCGCTTTTTTAAATGCAAGATTATATAACAATATCAAACAAATATTTGGAAACATGTTATATTAAAATATATTATATTAATTATATTAATATTAAATATGACTTTATTACAAGCTAAGGATGAACTGTTATGAACTTTATTTAACAACTGACCAACATGGTGGACATTATTCTGAGATCTGCAAAGAAAACAGTGGTTATGTTTGCATTAAATGCTCAGAGTCAAAGCTGCGCTGAGGATTTCATGCCTTTATGGATTTTACATAATGACTGCCCAAAGATGAGAAGTAAAAAACAATCAAATCCAGCTACAAGGGTATTTTTTAAAACATGCATTTCATCCATGGTATTTTCTAATGCATATTAAAAAGATTTAATTTTGATGGATTTGAAGAGCTTTAGTTTTCTGAGTACAACACTGATACCTGTAGGCAAGACTTTATATTAAAAAATATTTAAAGGACATACTCTCTGCAGATATGGAAAATGCTCTGAAAAATGTTGCTTTTATATTGTTTACTCTGGAGAAGGTCTGATTAATAGGTGAGGACAAAGTCCACCTCTGTTCTGCAGTGTACAGAACAGAGTATCCTCAAGCTTTGTATAAAATTAACTTTGAATTGTTTGCATGAGTTATCTTATCGCAGGAATTACAAACAAACTGATTTGCTTTCTCATTTCAGCTGAAGAGTAATTATGACTAGTCCTGCTGTCAAAATTTTCTATCTCATACTGCCACTCTTTGGTGTGCCTGTGAAACAACATTAATGTATGCATTTATGGATAAACAAATGCATGTGGCCTGAGCAGGTCAAAATGCTCCATTTTGTCTTTTCCTCTGTATAACACAATAGTGAATTTTAACTCAAACAGACATAATGTGATTGAAGTGCCAACTTTCAGTTTTAATTCAAGGGTTTGACTAAAGAACTGCATTAACTTTTTAGCAACTACAACTATTTTTATATATAGTCCCCCATTTTCAGAGGCAAAAAAGTAACTGGACAAAAAACATAATTTTAAATATAAGAATTGTTTGTAATACTTGGATTAAAATCCTTTGCAGTCAATGACTGCCTTGAAGTCTAGATCCTATGGGTACCATCAAATGCTGTGTTTCCTCCCTTAAAATGCTCTGCTAGCCTTTTATTGCAGCCACCTTCAGTTTCTGCTTGTTTGTGTCCCTCTCTCTGTCTGCAGTTTTGTCTTCAGTAACTAAAAAGCTAATCTACTGTGTCAAGATCAAGTGACTGACATGGTAGAATATCCAATATCTTTGCTTTGAGAAACTACTGGGCTGCTTTTGCAATATGGTTTGGGTCATTATTCATTGTGAAATGCTGCCCAATCAGTTTTGCAGCATTTGAGTGATTCTGAGCTGAGAGTATAACCCTGTACACATCAGAATTCATCATCAATCAACAAGAGTAAACCTGTTCCATTGGCAGCCATACACGCACATGCAATAAATAACATTGCCTCCACCATGTTTGACCGATGATGTGGAATGCTTCGGATAATGAGCTGTTCCTTTATTCCCCATATTTTTTGCTTCCCATCATTCCATTAAGTTCATCTGGGTGTAATCTTTCCAACGTGGGTTTTCTTTGTTTGTTTGTTTATTTGTTTTCGCTTTTTTTTTTTTTCAGAACTGGGCAGGCTCTTTTTACTGTAGATGTTTTCTAGCAAAGTCTACTTGAGTTTAACCAGGGGCTTGGACCTTGTTGCAAACCCTCTTTATTTAAGTGCACAAAGGCACCTCTTGATTGTAGACTTTGAAAATGCTACATATACCTACCTCCTTAAGAGTGTTCTTGACTTGACTAGATGTTGTGAATGGGTTTTCTTAATCAAATAAAGAATTGTGATCATTAACTTCAGCTGTCTTCTGTGGTCTTCCCGGCTTTTTGATGTTGCTGAGCCGGCCAGTGTATTCCTTATATTTAAAAATGTTGTTCTGGCCACTCCTAAAGATCTTGTTATTTCTCTGACTGGTTTATTTTTTTTTTTCAGCCTAATGGCCTCCTTCACTTACATCAATATCATTTTCATTATATCATTACATATTGAGGAATTCAGTGAACAGATACGCAATCAAAGTTTTTCTTTTGGAGTCTAGATTTGGAGATGATTCTTGGAACCAACTAGAGATCTTCTAACTGCATAGTTAATCTTGAAATAACAAGGAAACAGACCTCACCAATCCATCAAACTGCTTGTCGGTCAATTGTCTTTTACTTTTGAGTCTTTGAAAATGGGGGACTGTGTATAAAAATGGTTGCATTTCCTAAACAGTTAATGCAATACTTCTGTTAAACTTGCGAATTAAAGCTGACAATCTACACTTCAGTCATGTGTTGAGCATTTGATTTAAAATCTGCTGTGATGTTGTAGAAAGACAAAAAATGTTTTGAAACTTATGAACTTTACCATTTAAGTTAAGAAACTGGAACTTCATATTCAGCACAAATATACTGACAACACAATAGATATAACACTTGGACTTTACATACCAGGGTTTGTTTAAAATGAATACATGACGGTTTCCATAAATCTATAGTAATGATTATATCTCTGTATGCCTGACATACATCTAACAATTACCAATTAATTTACACTAGAGGGCAGTGAAAGCAAACAGAAAAAACCTACATACTTTTGCGGATGAGAGTTGCCCTATGAATATTTGTATTGTTTTTCTAATGTTTTGCTACAACCTCAGTTAAGCAGTTTCTATAAAGCTAAAGAGCTGCAATGCAATAAAATTTAGAGCCATAGAGGTCCCCGGATGACAGATGTTGAATATGCATTGAATATCCTTAAATCTATTATGGATTCATGCCTGTGGCAGATGTGGACATGCTGGGCAAGTTAATCCAAGAAAAAATAAATGTAAAATATAATCATTTTATCAAACTATATGACTCCCATCCATTCAAAAGTAAATAAACAAAAGCAAACCAATGAAAATTGCTAAGTAACGAATAAAGATTTTGCTAAATTAATTTTTTTTTCTTCAGTTATATTCTGTATTTCTGTGTTCTGCAGATCCACAAACTGCAACTCCTGAACACAGCAGTTATCAGAGTACATCATCCTTTACTGCAGCTATTCCCATGTGCATTTGATGCTCTACCTCAGGCTGTGATTGGCCAAGACTTCAGGACCAGACAGGCTCAAATCCTCTCATTGGTTAGTGAGATATGGCCTATAATCCTAAGCTTCTCTCACCCTCTGAGGATTAAATTTGCTGTCCAGTCATCTTTAAGATATGTGCCCTGCTGGTTACTCTTGGATTGTAGAGAAGTAAAGCACAAACTCTTTGCAGGCAATAGCTCATCACAGTAACATACAGAACTTAACTCAAGTGGTGAGCATTAGCTGGCTGTGAAGGGGATTCAGGCCATGAGTTAAGCTAGGGCAGTAATTATTGTTGTCAGGCAAGTGAAGTCTGAACTTTCTTCCCCCAACTGTCAAAGCTCAGTCTCATGCACTCCAGTGCGCTTCCACATGTTTTTCACCAATCAACTTTAATTCTATGTTTTCACCTTTTTTCTTTTTTCTGTAAAGTATTTCTGCTCTGTCTTGGTTTGTGTTCCTGCTTAAAGTAAATTGTATTGACGTACTGTAAGTACTGTAAGTACTATAAGTACAGTTTGCTTTCTATCAGACACCAGGGCTTTACTTATCCCATTTCTGTGCACCCAGTGGTTAAGCTTCTAAAACACAACTGTAACACTTGAATTTTCATTTTAAAAAGAGAGTAATTGCTTTTAAGGAATGTATTTAGCTTTATCTGCTGTTCCACAGTTAGACTGCTGTGATTAAGGTAAGAAAAGTAACTGCACATCCTTTCATGATATGTTTGACAAGCTCTACAACTGAAAAATAAATCACCTATATTTAGGTTATTGACAGCCTAAAGAGACCTTTAATCTTATGAGTAGGTTTTGCATTTAAATGACATATGTAAGTAGTTGTTGAAAAATGCACTCCAAGAATTGCTAATGTAACTGAATGACTGTTACGATCATGATGATCTTTATACATCAATATGGTAAATGTAAATGGTAAATATTCAGGTCTCAGCATACATAAAGTATAGAAAAAAATGCTACATTTCAGAAACACAAGGTTCCATAAAAATGTATAAAACATACATCAGTATGCCAGTGGTCCCATTCATGAGTCATTTGTCCCTGTAGTGAAGAGCTGCTACTCAGATTTATACGCCTGATCTCCCCACTACGTTTTTCTCCAGCTTATTTAAAGTTCAAACAGATTTGTGCTTAGCAGGCAATGTACTTTCAACATCAGCATTTAGATATTAATTCTAAAAATTCCTCTGTGTAAGCATTTTCATTATTGTCATGCTAGCTTTTGGGAAACATTAAAAGTTAAAATAAATTAAGGTTTATCCCTACAGCTATATGAAAAAGAAAGTTTTTACAGCACTCTGTCTTGGAAAAACTAAGTACACCCTTACTGCTTCCATAGGAATTGAGAGGGAAAGTAGCAGCCAGTTTCTAATCGAATGCACTTTGGCCATTTGTAAGTGTGACCACCTCTATAAAAACAGAATTTCGGGCAGTTTGTTGGTCTGGATCATTCAGGTGTTTGTAAACACAATGCCACAATCTTCTCAGGAATGGATGCCCCAGCAAATTCAACCCAAGGTCAGATTGCGCAATGATCACAGAAACTGCAAAACACCAAAAGCTGCACCTTAGACTCTACAAGCCTCGGCCAGCATGTAAAATGTTAAAATTCATGACAGTACAATCTGAAAAAGTCTAGACAGTCACTGAGTCAGCTATGAACTCCTTTGTATACCAAAATATTCTAGAGTCAAATGTGGGGCCTTCTGTTAAACAGCTAAAGCTTGGCCCGAATTGGGTCATGCAACAATACAATGATCTGAAGCACACCAGCAGCTCTACAACAGAATGGCTAAAAACAGAGAAGAATCCAGGTGTTGCAATGGCCAAGTCACAGTTCAGACCTCAACACAGGTGAAATGCTGTGGTGGGAGACCTGTGTAAAAACAGATGACAGCAAGCATCGGTGAACTGAAGAAACATTGTGAAGAAGGGTGGGCCACAATTCCTCCACAACAATGTAAGAAACTGATGAAGTCATCCAGAAAATATTTACTTCAAGATATGACTGCTAAAGGTGGTTCCACAAGCTATTGAATCACTGCCTAGAGTCCTGTGAAAACTTTTTTTTTCACATGACTGTATGTGATAAGTGGTAATGTGCTTAACAGTGAAAAAGTGTGTGTTAGTTTTTCAAACATTTAAACTCAGAGCCTTGAGGAAATATGTTTGTTTTAAAGGTGGAAAAGAGATCAGAAGCATTCTATAAAATGCAACATGTGTGGGAAGACAGACTTTCCCAAAGAAATTGGTACAACATATTAATCTTGTTGCTGGTGTTGAACGCACTCCAAACATTTCTCACACCAACGCTCTTGCTTAAAACTGCATGAAACTCTAAAGATGAAAGATTTGTTAACATGCAAGAAATGATGGAGAGGCAAAACATCATCACAGAGCTTTAGGGAATTCTGAAAATAAAATCTGATGCATTAAGTAATATAAAAATGATTTTTCCACACTCATATTGACATAGGCTCATAATCACTGAGCTGTGTCTGCCCTGCCAGTACAACTGTGTGAGGGATTTCCAAAATGGCGCAAAATGCTAAGAGTAATCAATCAAGTATTGATTATCTTTAATGGAAGTGAAATAAATGAAACAGCTGCAGATAAAAATATGTACTAAAAGATCTACCACATTTTAAATTTGCATGATTTCTCACACAGTTTAGAAAGTCCATCCAAAAAAATATAAGTTGTTTCAGACCAGACTATTTTTTTTATCTCTTACATTATCTTTTACTTACCCATGCATGCACAGCCATTTGACATAATCCATACACTACATTTTCAAATTCAAAGTGTCTTCTGAAAAACAAGTATGTGTATTAATTAGTTATGTGGTAAGGTGCCTTCCTCTAAACTGGATTATGTCATAATAACATAAATTAAGCACAGATCAAAAGAGTAGAAGCCAAAAGGTTTTACTTAATCAAGGAAAAAGAAGTTATTAGATAGGACTACTTTTGTAGTGTATATTCTGACTTGGTTGGGTTCAGGGTAAAAAGCTAAGAAAAATATATGTGACGATTTGACAAGTGTCTCCTTATCTACTCCTATCATTTTGTGTTAGGCTGTATTTAAACTGGAAATAGCATGAGTACTCCCCTTGACTGACCTGCCTGCGGGATCTGTGTTACTGCTCACTGTTCTGCAAAGCAGCATTGATTGGCCTTGACTGGCTTTTAAAGTCCACCTCCCATAGGTTAATTACAGCACAGAGCTCACCAGGCATTAGAGGAATAGATATGTTCATTTACAGCTTTCGTTTTCTACATGAGTGATGAGGGAGCTATGGGTCACAACTGATCTATAAAAAACCAGCAAAGACTGATTAACGCTGAGGTTAGTTATTGCAGTGGGTCTTTTTTAAGTTCAGTTAGAGAAAATGTGTGTCTTCAGTGGCAGGCCAAGGCTGAAAACAGCATCAGTCCATGTGCTCAGCACAGTTGCCAGTTAGATCATTAAGATAGTGACACATCGACATTTAAGAGTAATTAAAGACTAAGTATTTGGTGCCACTGACTAATTCCACACAGTAGAAGCACTAATCCAAGGTTAGCATTTATGTCTACTTGGTCACATTCTCTCCCTTAGCATTACTCAATACTAGGCCATGGTTTGCATCTGTATACGTACATAAAATAAATAAATAGCTTACTGCCTAGAGTAATTCCCATAAGCCCACATCCACAAAGCAATCTTCTGCATGCAGCAGAGTTGTATCTTCTGTGAAAGGATTAAATAAAAAAAACGGGGAAGACAACATCACAGCTACTGGGCCCTGTCACTCACTGTTAATTAAATCCCATTGCTTGTTCCATTGAGAGGTCCCTATCTCTTTTTTTTGACAAACATCATTAGACATAGCACACAGGCAGCAGCAGGTGGCCTGAAGTCCATCCACTAGCACAATCACACTGTATTTTCAAAAGGAATCGTAACTGTCAAATTAGTTCTGATTTTTTCCTTGTGCGCTTTGCTGCCTGTAATGAATTCTCAGGTCATCGAAGAGGAGAATCAGCCTGCCTGCAGCTTGAAACAATGTTTCATATAATTTCTCTGCATTTTAAATGGCAACAGGAGAACAACATTAATTGTAATGCGTTTCTGTATGTGAGTTCTCATTAGGCAGCTCATTTGGAGTAAAGATATCTTGTTAAATCCAACAAACCAGAAAAAGAACCAGAAAATCTAATACAATGAAGCTTCTGTAGGGCACAGGATTGTATATTTTTATAATATTTTGTTTTTTAGGAAACATCAGATGTTTTATCTGAGTTAATACCAATTACTTGAAAGATTCACGTAATGAAATATTAACTGAATATTGGTCTCTTTTCTGTGTCGTTTAGGAGTCCTTTTAGTAAGAGAGTGAGAAAATCGAGATGGTGGGGAAAAAAAGCATGGAATTTTCATTCCACGCTAGTTTATTTTATTTTTTAATTGTTTACTAAAGTTTGTCATCAAAGTGACTGCAAGTAGCTCAGTACAACATGTTAGGCATGATAGTGAATTGTAATGTGCAGCTTAAAAAATGAACTGCACACCTGTTAGAGGGCTTAGATTTAAAAGCACTGTGTGCATTAAGATAAGCTACATACCTATAATTTTTAAATCAACCACATCTTGCCTTTTATTTTCTTTGACTACTTTAGGATTTTTGCAATTCCTCTGTGTGTTAAAAATACAGTTTTACTGCATAGCAATAGAGGAAAAATGCCTTTTGAAGGGCACAGCACAAAATTCCAAGACTAAAAGCTAAGCAACATTTGCACACATCTCCCTGTGTGGCTTGACTTCTACTTTATGCTAAGCTATGTTTAGCAACAAATGCACTGGTGTTCCTTTCCACAGATGGCACACTTGCTTTGAATGGGGTTGGTGGAGTGAGAGGGTGGCCAGGTTGCAAAGCCTTAGAGATCAAAGGTCAAGACAGTTGTGACAGATTACTATTTCCTGTTGTATTGTGTTAGTATATCTGTGTCATATGTACACTGACCTTGGAACCATGTAAAAGGACACGTCTTAGAAAGCAGGACAACAACAGACATTTCAGGTAGTGAAAAAGGGAGAAGAAGGTGTTTGATTTCTGCATAACCACATAAGAGCAATGTGTTTGTGTGCGATCGTGCCTCATTTTCATGGATATCAATGTGTCTGTGTACATATGGAGGAAGAGAAGTGCTGCTGGGTGACCCAGTGTGACAGAAAAACTATTTGAGGCCTTTGCCTTTGATGTTTGTCCAGCAACACAGCATGATCTTTTTCTGTGAGCTGTCGGATTGCTTATGATTTCATGGCATAAGACATTTCAGTGCACCACTCTCATTTCCCATCATATTCAAGCTGAAGCTAAAAATGAATTTCTGCTCTTTTTGTTTTTGACGCATGCTGGCACTTGGGAAGGAGGTTCATTTAAATCACCCTTCGTCTACTGGAAACTGATGAGGAACCCACAGAAGCTGAACATCTACCTACTGTGGATGTAAGACTGCCTCTTTTTCCCCTTGGTTCTTTTATTCTGGAGGAGCTTTTGAGTTGAAATCCTAAAGAGAAATGTTTATTATGTCTGCTTAACTATTTTGCCATTTGCTCATGTAGACAGTAGATTACAGTAATCTCTTCTTCTTCTCTAAACGTTTCATCCTTACCTTTTCTCTTCCCTCTTTCCTCTATTTCTCCCTCTAAGCTATGTATGTCTTGCAGTTATGCCCCAGGCCATCTGATTCTGTGGCCAGTTAAATTCAGGCGGCACCTCCCAGAGGACCAACAGTTTGAGAGTGTGATTGGGAACCGTGACAACAATTGGTCATGACTCTTGGGTTTTTGGCTTAGAGAACAGTTGCTGCTGCAGTAACAATTTCAGTCACACACACTGAATCTTACTGCTTACTCCAGAGCCTCGATGTGTGGACATCTTGCAGTAAACATGCTATGCTTCACAGAAAATAATAAGCACATGACAAAATATAGCAGCCTTCTATTTTCAGCATTTTCTCCCACATAATACATACAAAATATGATACAATAATGTGAAAAACAGTTGATAAATACTTGATTTGTCCTGTAGTACTGGTCACTCAATAGCTGATGGAATATTAACTGTGAGTATTAAAAAGTTCCACTGGCATTTTATTTAGAACAACAAAGGCAGTTTAGAACACAACTTCATTTTGTGAAACATACAGTGACAGCAACCACTTCTGCAGCAAAAAACTTGCATAATGAGATTTTTGATGGTTACAGATTTCCTGTCTTAATAGGAAGGGTAAGGGCTTTTTTTTAATTAACCTTTGCACTTGCAGCACAGTTCCTCACACTGATGTAATTTGATTTTGTTCCACTCCCCTTGCCGACTCCTCCAGTAAATGTAGTGGGTTTCTTAGTCATAATTGTGCGACTGGTGATTTTCTTGAGATTCTCACTTGGGTTCAGTTAAGGACTCTGGACTAGCCATTTCATTATTTCAGTGCTTTTAATTTCACAGAAGGGCTTTACCCCTTTTGTTATGTAATAAAGTGCTTGTCTTGCATAAAAATTGCTGGCTGATAGGGAGATGCTGACACTGATAGAATCATGTGTTGCTGAAGGAGGTTCTGATAAACATTAGCATTCATCTTCCTGTCTAGCTATATAAAAGGCCAAACTCTATCCATTTAGCCATCCATTTTCTTAACTGCTTATCCACTTCAGGATCACAGGGGTGCTGGAACTGACTTTGGGTGAGAGGCCCAACTCCTACTGCAGAAAACATCCCCAATGCATGAACTCCTCTACCGAAAACTTAACTGACTTCTCCACACACTTTAGGTGCAGGTTGACAGCAAACATTAGGTTTTCTATCTGAACTAACTAAGCTGTGAACTTCAGACCAGTTCTTCTGCATCAGCTTCATGTTCCTCAGCAAATGCTCCTTAAGTGTTTTTTTCTTCTTTTTTTTCCTGCTGTGAGGAAAGCAATTCCAGCATAGGTGTTAATCCACAAGAGCAACAAAAAGGTTGGGACGCAGCTCTGAATGTATAAAATATGGTGTGTTCCACCCTTTTTTAAGAAAATCAAAAACACAAAGTTCAGCAACAATTTTGACGGGGACATTCTTGTCTAAACATGTCACACTCCACATCGCCATATGTTTTTTGTCCGCTTGCTTTTGCATTTTAAATCAATCACTTTGTACTTACTTAGAAGAAAAGATAATATTTATAGAGATATTGTTTGGCTTGAGTAATGATCAAGTTTTACATAAGCAAATAATCGTTTCATAATTTAGGAATCACCTTCTTCATGTGGGTTTCGTGTTTTTCTTAACATGTTTTTAAATCAGCATTTGGAGTCACTTATGGATGTTCCTAATGGCCTCAGAGTTAGTAATAATCCAAACCATATGATGACTTTAAGGTTTATCTGCAGTAAAAGATCATTTTTAAAAAGAAATCAATGAACATGCTCTAATCACGGAGCATATGTTTTACTATCAGTTTGTACAGGTTCTGATAGTAATTACATAAAGTAAATTGCATGAAAATCTTAAATATCTTTATTTGTGGTATCCCAAAAATAATCAAGAGAAACACAGTGATAAATACCTAAAAAGACCTTCACTTAATTAAGAAATGTACTTTCTTCTGATCAGTTTGCCTCAGCCATGCCCAGTTCTCTGTCTCCACAGTCAAACCTTTTGTCTGTCACAACTTTCTGACATTTTCACTGCTATCTGATTCTATCACTCTGAGAGCAAAAGCCTTTAAACCCATTAAATTCTTCCCAATTCAATTTCAGAATGGCAAAGTTACCTTGTGGGCCACAGCCAACCAGGATTCTGTCACAAATAGGGCCCCAAGATAATAAGAGACCCCTCCAGGTTTTCTAATCTAGCAATGCTTCCTGGGCTGGCAGGAGCAGATGCTTGGATATTCTGTTCAATTCTACTGTAACATGAGACTATTGCTTCAGGCTTCTGCAGGTGGATAAAAGTTTAACCCATACATAAGGCTGCAGTGAGGTGCCTTTATTGCACAGTGGACTAGGATGTTTAATCAGCCTGAGAATTAAATGGGTCTGTGCTACCCTGTGACTAATGCTGTGCCCAGCTTGCTCTCATTCTCCAAAGATGCAAACATTTACTGCTTACTGGAACTCGTCCAGAGAGAGTTGTCGCCCTTCAGTCTTGAAATAAACCAATAACTTACACAAAGACAGATTCCACAGTTGCAAGTCAAATATAAGTCCTTACTGCAGGTTTAAATTTTCTATTGAAGGGACATAAACACACAAGTTTTTAATATGACTAATATGCTAAAGTACATGAAAGTAATCAAACTGAGAAGAACTTGCAAATGTGTTGAAAAGGACAAATGGTTGCAACATGCGGCTGATAATTTGCATTAGCTGGCAAGTCTTGCTGTACTTTTAAAGAAAATCTGTGCATAAAAGGCAAGGGAAAATGTATCAACTTTTGTCTCTGGTTTCACTTAATAAATTCCAGTAACGATGCTGTGATTGTGATCTCAAGAGAATCCCGAAGCCTTCCAAGGTAAGCATTGCCTTAGTCAATAAAATTTGCTTGGTCAGCTGGTTGGAGAAAAAATATGCAATCAGCTGTGCTTATGTGTTACCTCGCCCACGCATAGCAGCTATCAGTTACAAACTATTGCTTTGTAGAGGATAGTTGGTAGTGGACCTTCCAGGCTCTGGTTGTGTAGGTAACCCTCTTACATGTTTTCCAAATTGTCATATTTCAGTCAACAATACTGCTTGCATGAGTAGTCACCTCAGTTGTACTGCCCATTTCACAATATCAACAGTTTTCCCCAGGGTGGGATTTACCAGGGGGATGGTGGGTCCCCTTCAGTCACTCAGTGTGTCATGAACAGATATCATTGCATGGGTAGTCCCTGCCATTACCAGATAACATTATGCATGTCTGGCAGGATATCCGAAGCAACAAAGAATGACCATAAGCAGGTGAAAGCATGTATATATCATTCTTTGAACTAAAACATGACTTATTTGAAACATGTCCAGTGCTTAACACATTTATTAGACCAATTGTCATAAAAGCGAGAAAGACAATACAGCATCATGAAGTGCTTTAGTGCCGACTCTTTCCTCTTCAGTGAGTTCTTTCCCTTTCACCTTTTTGAAGAGGAACGAGTAATTTCAAACTGAATTCTCCTTTCTAAAACCCAACTTTGAGTCAGCTCACTGGGCTTCTCCAAGAAGTCAGAAATTAATCAAGCATAACATTCAACCAATAAAAATAATTTTTCTATTCGGGAATGCAAGTAAATCACAATAATTTGACATCTTAATCAAGAAATAATAATGTCCTTTACTATTTTTTTCTGTTTGTTTTTTTTTTTGTAAAACGGTGAATTTGGATAATCATAATAATTATGTTTTAGCATTAAAAATATCATTTTGATCAAAAAACTTCTACATACTGGTGTATTAACAAATACAGAAACATAAAAGATGATTTTGGTAATTACCAATGCTGGTAATTTAGGGCAGCTTTGGCAAAAACTTTACATTAGGTTGTGGTCTAAAACATTTGTTAAGCACTGTAAGTAGTCTGACTGTGGCCTGGCCCAATCAAACCAACCCAGGGCACAAACATAGCTTTTGGGTTCTTTAATCTAAACCTTAAAATTTGGTGTTCAGTCAAAAATTGAAAGATTTAAAAATAAATGTATGCAGACAGTGCTCTGTTGAAACATGAAATGCACCTTTGGCTGCTCCCTAGTATTCTCACCAAGGGGTCACCACAGCTGATTAATCCTCATTGGTAATTTGGTTTTATCCCAGATGCCCTTTCTGTCACAAGCTTCCATGTTGAGAGGGGCTTGTGTCCCCACCTAGAAACGAATCAGGGACCTTTCACTTATAAGGCAAATATGTAAACCACTACACTACAGGGGCACTAGTGCTATGTTGGAATATGCAAGACATAAACAGCACTGTACACACATATGGCTCACAGTCCATAATAATACAGATTTACCAGTATTTAGTACCAAGTGTTCCATAAGGCCATGAGCTACTGGTACAAAAGGAAAAATAAATATAAGAAGAAGTGCCAAAATAAGCTGCGTCTGATAAACTGTCACCCTCCATCAGGATATATGACTCAATACTGTCAACCTCCACCCTAATACAGTGACATTCATTGACACACCTCATTGTATGTGTAAATTCCACACTTTTGAATGCTCATCATGTGATATTTAGTGCAAAAGATGCAGTTTGACAGGATATTTGCCTTAAAGAACAATCCATTTTAGGTTTTGAATGAACCAGTACAAATACAGTGTACTAGCCCAATCTAGTTCTGTGATTTCTACGGGCTCTACCTTGTTTTTGTAACCATTAAAAAAGCTAGTCTCTGAAACTTCATTCATGACTCTTTCTTCATGGCACTGGGCTTTTTTATGACACATTTCCAGACACAATTATTTCAAGGGCTATTATATGATACTTGATCTTCTGTTTATTAGTATCACATTATTTTATGGAAAAAATATAAAATTGTTCTGAAAAGCTCGTAGGAGTTTATGTTTGTAAAACTTGAGTAGACTGAACTATTTTTAAAAAAATTATGGGAAAGTATGGTGAACTCAGTTTCCATAGCCAGGCTTTTATCAGAAGTTACTGATGTCCTTGAATACCCAAGGTCATTTTTAACTTTTCTTTCTGCCTTAACAGATCTAGAGAGTTTCACAGCTGAAGCATCATAACAGATAAAACAGTCCCTGCTGAGTAAAAGCTCGGCCTGCTACCACCTGCAATTCAACGTCTTGCTGTTTAGGCGCTTATAATCCACTATGATTGCAGGAATTTATTTGTAGCTGTGTTGCAGTTTGAAAAAAAAAAAAAAAAAAAGAGGAAAGAGAAAAAAAAAAAAGAAAAAAAACCCCAAAAAAACAACAAAAAAAG
>VUQH01002336.1:0-10711 GCA_015106775.1 Etroplus canarensis
AAGAGGAAAAAAAAAAAAAATTAAAAAAAAAAAAAAAAAAAAAACCAAAACAGAAAAACGAAGAAGACTGATAAGTGTATGAGATTAAGTACATGTATAAAATAACACTATAGTAGTCTACCTTATAATATAGACTGACTTGTCTGTCGTTAAATTTGGTTAGAACTAAATTCCTTAAGGCGCTTAACCCATATATCCCCCCTGACAGGCGGTTTTCTGATCTCCTACACATGGAAACACACAAACAGGACCTTTCTGAAACTCTTAACGAAAACACTTAACTGGACTGCCCATTTGCTTAATTTATGATATTTTGTTAAGATAATAAAATAATTATAGCGACCTCCTGCTATGGAAACTAAGAGGTAACGTTTTCATTAGAGTCATGGTAATTAGTTTCCAATAAAACAAAAGTAATTCATTTGTCTCTGTGTTATTTGTGTATTTAGCGGAAAAAATAGCTGGTAATGGGATCTATAAATCTAAGCAAACCACACCTATCGGGGGATAATCATTCATTTTGCCGTTAATAAGTCGTGCATTTAAATAATTATTTTTTTATTCTGAATTTTGAGCACTGAGATAAGTGAATCACATGATTGGAAACTGCACAGCAAGTAAACAAATGCACGCCGGGGAGATATCAATCAGAAAATAATATGAGTGGCTTTTTAGAAGAGATTAAATCCTGCTCCACGGGTTCTCTGGCTTTTCAACAATAAACCAGGAGTCATAAAGGGAAGTTTAATTCATTACTAATGTGAGTCAACATCTGCAGCTGTCTGTCATGCGGCTGTTGTGTACACACTAACCAGCTTTGCTTCCTTTGAAAATCGCCTCTGATCCATAATGCATGTTTGACCAGAGAAAGGAAGTGTTTTTTTTTGTATTTATTTATTCCTTTTTTTCGTCATTTTCAGCCCAAGTGCTGCGGATCATTGGCTTTTTGTTGCCGTGTTTTCTTTGCTCTCTCCGAGAGTTTGCTCTGTCGGTTCCGGGCCATGGGAAAGAGCCACCACTCAACCTTTACCAGCTCTGGATTTTCTGAAAAAATATGGGCACACATCCCATATGAAAAAAAGTTTTAAATTTACTGACTTGTGACATTTATATGGACTCCAAACCAAACCAAACACGTGAGCTTTAATAATTGGTAAGCCCATGAAAACAGTCAGTGTCAATAATAATAATAATAATAATAATAATAATAATATGGTGGCCTGAGAGCAGGAATCTGGTGAGGACAGCTCTCTTGTCCCCCACCCCCTATGCTCTCTTTGGGCTCATGTCAGGGTAAATTGTTTTGAGCAGAGAGCACCGAGGATTTCCTGAGCATAATCTGAAACAGTCGCTGCTTGCATTACTGCCTGATTGTGAAGATTGCGGAGCTGCAGGGCTGCAGCTCCCAGCTTCATTGGAGGGACCATGAGGTATTCTCCATCCCAGAGGCCTCACTCTCACTCTCTCTTAGTATGACTCTCTCAGCATTTCATTTTTTACTAAAACATCACAGTTCTCTGTAACTTGCACAACTGTCCTGGACGTATACTTTTTCTCCATTTCTAATGTAATATGTGAGAATGAGTGCTGGAAGAGGTCTACTGTAATTAGCAATACAAAATTTAACAGTACTTAGTAAATGCAGCAACAAAATTATAAGTACCAACAGGCAGAATGGTCCCTGATCATGTTTTCTTGTTATGTTACTAATGCATACACATGTGAGTCGTATTTTAATGTTGTAGTTGCTTGCTACTATGTTAAAATGAAGTAATATATTATTTGGCTCTGTAACCCATGACACTGTGAATTGGATTTTTTTTATCCAATTCAATTCAGTTCAATTCAATTTTATTTATATAGCGCCAGTTCACAACAAAAGTCATCTCAAGGTGCTTTACACTGTGAGGTAAAGACCGTACAGTATTACGAGAAAACCCCAGCAAACAGACGATCCATTTGTTAGGTAAATTAAATGGAGCACAAACAACAGTATTTCCCCCAGGCAGGTAGATTAATAGAGATGTAAAGCAGCACAAAGTTCTTATTTATTTGTTGCATTTATGACTGAGCAGGAAAATATTAAAGTTACAGTAAGAGATGTAACACATTAAAACTTATGTTCAAAGCAGTTAAATGTAGTTACTGCACATTACAACACTAGTGAGAATACTAGCTGTATTTTCTTGACATAAAAAGTTAGAAGATATCAAACCTAATATATCAACATGGCTCTTAAACAGATGAGGATGCAGCAACTTCAATGCAGTGTATATTGTCATTTTAACATCCTAATAAAAGCATTAAGAAATGGTTTTAGTTTTGCATTACAGCCCATTGTCCCATTCTGACAATAGACAGTTTGATTTATTGAAAACAAATTATTATAGTAGATTTAATCTATGAATAATTTTTTAAAAATATACTCGTTACATTATGTAACCAAAAGAATCTGACAAAATTGCCCATGTGTACCATTCAGATGAACTCAGCAGAGAGCAGAGGTCCTGCACATCATGTATATTTCTGCCCACAGCACGTGACCTTCACTCTTGGCACAAAGTGTGGCTAAATATTCACAAATTAACAAACAGGTGATCACAAAGCCACCAAAGACACTCCTCATACCTGTTAATCTAATGACAACATGTCCAGCAGAGTACAGGCACAGCAAGGATTAAACAGGCTCTGTGCCACATGACAGAGAGAGGCTATCAGAGTCACCTTCAGGATGTGCAAGAGACTAAAATCAATGCAGCTCGGAAACTCTGACAGTGCTTTTAATCATGCTTGAATCCCTTGCTTCCGAATCAGGATGGACAAAGTCTGCAATCATAAATCTATCTGCTGTGTAAGTCAGTGTTTCCTCTCATCAGACGTGTAACAAGTGCAAGTGGAAGGTGTGCTCCAGCCTATAGACTGGATGACAAAAGCTGGAGGTAACGTCAGCCTCAAGCAGGCCAGTGCCAGTAACAACAGCTGCTGATGGCAAACAGAGTCAGAGTCATCAAAAGGGTATTTCATTTGTCATAGGCATAAGTGGCAGTGGCTCTAAATCAACAGCAGGAAGGGCCCTGACGTGTGCAAATAAACATGGAGAGTGGCCCACATGAGCCTGCCTCAGCTGGGTTAATGTTTTCTCTGGCATCAGAGTCAGCGAGCTCCTCGTATAAGGAGAAACTCCAAAGCTGAGAAACTTTTGGTTGAACTGCCTCTGCACGGTCTGGTGCCTGCAGGTAGCTTTGCTGCACATGAGAGCCGGGTGTGAGACCGTCCCAGGTATCTATAACCATGGGCTGCATGAGGGGTGTGTGTCAGAGGAGGGAGAGACGGGGAGAGGGCTGGTGGGGGTTAGGCGGGTGATGAGGGACAAAAGGATCTTTTCAGGTCTGCCTCAGAGGGGTGGGTGGGGGTGTAGAGAGATTTTCTTACCAATGATGCATGGATCTGACAATGTTCCTGCCTGGCCAAAGCCAGAGGCAGATACAGGCTCTGTGTGTGTGTTAGTTTGTGCATGTACCGAATGGGATTGTGTGTGTGTGTGTGTGTGTGTATGTTCCTGAGAAAATAAAGTAAAACTCATGCTGTATGTAGACAGTAGAGGGTCTGCTATATTTCTATAACATAACACTACTCTGCCAGAAAAATGTTAATTATCCTGATGTAGGGGCTGTGGGCCAAAGACAGCTTCACTCACAAGTATAGGAAGCCATTCAGGAAGCTTCTATGTGACAGAGCTGAAAGAAATATTTATCTCTTTCTTCCAGTCGTGTGAGTGATGCATGACCCAGGGTTCAGACATGAAGAGGAGGAGACTCCGCAGATGATCTCTTACCCATTAGGGTGTTAAATAGCATGTTGTGTGTCAAATAAAGGACAGAACCTTATACATTACCTGATGAACAGGGGAAATTTTCTAACGTTTTACAAGGAGCAAAAACGCAGAAGACAGGACAAGACGTGCGTCCATGAACAAAAAAAAAACGTGACCAGAAGGCAGAGGCTCATATAACTTCCCCTTTCTGAGACAAAACCCAGCTCTGGTTGCCGAGAATCAGATATCTATATTTTTGGAGCTTGGGGAGAAAGGTGATAGTCGCATTAGTCTCCTACGTTTGATCAGAAAAGTGACTTCAGTCTGGAGTGTTTTTGGAACACTCCTGTGAGCACTTACTGGTTTTGTTAATGTAATTTTCAGACATAAGAGGCTGATGGAAGGTATGAGTGTTTTGTGAAGGAAAATGAAGGAAAAGGCTAAGGGAGTAACACCACTGAGTATATAGGGGGAAGAAGTAAACACATATCCTTCCTAAATACCTTTTTATTGCTATCTAAATAGATGGTGAATGTACAGGTGCATAGATCCACTCCAGCAAAAATAAGTATATATTTTTTGCATTGTCAAATGATAACAAATAAGACAATTGAAGTCTATAAAAGTTAAGGTTGTTGTCTTTTCATATGCTGTCAACATATCCGTTTAAAAACACCATATCCAAATTTTAAAACTAATCTCTCGATGATCTCTGATCTCTCTTCTCTAATTTAAACCCATTGGTAAATGTATAGTTTGACTTTTTAAAAAGGCTTTCATTTTCCCAAAGAGCTGCATGCTGTACATTTTTTGCAAACAATACTCAAAACAGGTGTAATTAGCAACAGATTAATAGAAGTGTTGTTCAGCAGTTGGCTGTTTGTGTGCGCAGGGATGAGACAAAATAAACTACAATACCCACCGTTCATCATAATGATCACACGTGTCAACCACACTGATGCTCACTGATGTGTTTTCATTAATTTATGAACAGCAGGCATAAGCTTAAAACAATCCTTGTTAGTACGATCAGCTCATTGATGGTTCCAGGCTTTTCATGATCCTTGTAGACTTTCGAGCAGAGGCATATTACAGGCGATAAACTAAAACTTAAGTAATGATAGTGTACTATTGTAGAAGCAGTATAAGTGTTTACAATAACATGTTTATTAAAAATATATTCAGATTATAAATTATTATAATTTCATCTCTGTCACTTCAAAGAAGTTAAAAGATGAAGGTTAAAAATTAAAAAACAAAACACTGAATCTGTACTGCTAATGGAGACCGGCAAAACTTTAGTGCACTTTGTGGCTTCAATGTATCAGTAAAATTGACTTAAATTAAATTTCTTATCTACGGTTTAATGCCTTTGTCCAAAAATTTCATGAAAACTGTAGTATAATGAATTTGTTGCATTCATTAAGTTTGGTGTGTATATCCAAAGAGGGACTTTATTCATCCTTCTGAGAGATTCTCAGCCAAGGCATACGCATGTTGTACAGGGAAATATTAACTAATTAAAAATTACAGAAAGTACAATTTGGTTTTAATGGAAAACATCTGCTGACAGTTGTGAAAATCAGTTATCAAAAAAGGGAAAAAAACCCAGAAATTTAAACACCAGTTTGTAAATGCAAGGAAGTGATTAAAGTTTAAAATATGCAGCTACATACTGGATAAATGGTCAGTATATGTAGATACATAGTTTAACTGTAAAGCAAAAGTATTCAAATACTAGGGCTTCAATGAGGAAGCGGGAGTGTATGGTTTATGGTTTATGGTGTTTTAATAAATATAATGGATACTTAACTGAAACATTATGCCTCCAAATGGCAATATGAAGACAAAGTTTACCAAAACCTTAAAATGAAATTTAGGAAGATGACAGGTAGACAAGGGGTACTGGAGCTCATCTGTGTGCAAACCTGGCAACTGTTTCTCTGTGCCACTAAACGCTATCAACAATTATCAAGCATTATTGTTGAGAGCAACAATAAGGGGAGAAAAGTAAAAAAAAATACTACAAGATGGAGTAGCAAATAACAAAAAGTACATTTACTGACTTAAGCAACTACATAATACAAATATACCTAAAATATCTCAGTCACTCTTTCACTCGCAGGCAGTAATAGAGACAAGCATTTGTCTTATTGTCACAGTGTAGTGTGAACATAAATCAGGCTTCTTGGCATCTCTGAAGGAGCCAGACATAACTAGAGGCATAATGACTGGGTTTACTGTTATTTCATAGGATTTATTTCCCAATTAATAATTCTGCAGATTGTTATCACTCTATTGCGTGTTCTTCTGCTTTTATGCCCAGCCAAGAATGGTCCACAAGTCTAAAGACACATCTCTGCTCCAGGCTCAAGGGGTTTTTGGGGAGGGGTGGAATGACAGACACAACAAGAGGAAGTGGTATGGGATATGGGATAATGAAATCTACCTCACACTCCCAAGGGGCATCGCCTCACCTATCCTGGGGCTCACAAATAGCTCAAGTAACCAGTCCCCACAACTTCACACACATGATACAAACCCCCACCGTGCCCAAATCACACTGCAGCTACCCTCCACCAGGACCCTGCAGCTATGTGCAGTTTGTACTTTATTTGTTTGCCGACGCTGGAGTGACAGCAGTCTGAATCTGAGCTGCCATCTTGCTCCCCTTGCTCTTCATCTTCATACTGCAGAGTGGGATAAAATACCCTTCTTGGTTCCACACAGGGGAAAAAAAAAAGAAAAACATTCAGGAAATGAAAGTTGTAACACGATCCTCTGTGTGCCAAACGTCTCCCTGAGCAGGGACAAAAGGCCCAGAGAAAAGCTGCCGGGACTATTTTAGCCTGCAAATGACAGAAGAAGAGGGAGGGTGGTGCAAGAAAACACAGATGGATAAAGACAGAAAAATAGATGGCATCATAACAAGATGAGTGAGGAGTTGAAAATCAGGGGGATATACTGGGAATGAATTCAAATTATCACAAGAAGAAGAAGTGTGGATATGAGGGTGCTGCAGTGATGAACTCCTCTGTGCAGAAACTGCTGTGCTCCTACAGCCCACTGTGCACAGAGCCCCACATCCCACAGATATGCATGCACCAAGCAAAATAAACTTCCCATTCCGGCCCTGCAGTATGTTTTCTAGTGGGCCTCTCCTGAGAAAAAGTCTTTACAACTCCCCGTTTGGTGCTTAGAGTCCAGTCGAGCGAGTCTACATGAGGGCAGAGAGAAAACTAAAGATGTTTGATGTTCAAAAACGGAGTGGGATTTTTTTTCCTGCTCAGATATTAATATAGTTTGAGGTGGAAAAAGACAGTAAAAACTGCAAACTTTCTCTTCTTCCATCTAACCACTGATGTGCCAGGGCTGATACTAGGGCATCCTGGCAGCAGAGGGAGGGGGAAATGCCCTGTTGGGCTTCTCACTGCTGACTGGTGCATTTGCAGCATGGTGTCAGTGGCCGGTGGTAATTACCAGGCTCTCTCTGAGTTACCGCTACACCACCGTGCCACCGGCTCTGGTATGCCAGCTAAGCTCTGTTATTAGGCTCAGAGCTGCCACTGGACAGTAGGCACTACTTCAACAGACACAGAGTCAGTCTATCTATCTCTTCTGCCTACATAATGAGAGATTGTTTTACTACCTACAAAGTACAGGCTCTAGTGCTAAATTAGTAGGATCTTTGTCATATGTGGGAAACATGTTTATCCAATGTGGCAGCTAAATTATGCACAGAAGAGTTGTCATCACACTCCAACACAATTACTGAAATGTCTAATTTAAGGCTGTGTTTGTTACGGCTCAAAACATCTCAGTGTCACTTACCTATCAAAGAATCTCTCTCATCATCCTTCTCATGCCTGCTGTAGATACAAATGTTAGTCTTCACTTAGTAAAATAACTATCATAGATCATCTTCGAACCCTTTCCCAAAGCTTTAAAAGCTGCAGCAAAACAACTGGCAATGTTTTTTTTCATGACTAAAATCCAACCAACTATTCTCAAAGCTTAGTAGCTCAGTAAATGTACTTAAATACAAAACAATATTGAATAACATCACAATAATAGCAAGAGAAAAAAAATTGTAACTCAATTTCATTATAATTGATTAACTAGGGTATATTTGAGGTTTGAGAAGCGTATAAAACATGTATAAAAAACTGCTGATATTAAAGCCGAGTTTTCCTTCACCACATACACTGCAAACACCCCAAAATTATATGTTTTTATTAATCTGAGGACTATAATTCATTTAAGAATATATTTTTTAATTCTGTAATAAAAAAGCAGGATTTATAACAATGAACACAATCCAATAAAACACTAAATATTCTCAACTCCTTCTTAAACAGTTTTGAACAAGAAAACAGGCTGACAAATGATTTTTAAAGAAGTGGCTGTGCTATATAGTGTTTCGCTTTGTTAAATCATATTAGTAGAGTCTAAGTGTATAAGTTAATGATGTGCTGGTAATTAGGCAGGTATTTTAATTCAGTGTCTATTAGAGGTGGATAATGGGCAAATTCACAGTAAACACAGACGTACGGCCTATAGGGGCTGTGTGCAAAAGAACTTTTCACTGCGTTTCACTGGTCTAAAATTAGCTTCACACAAGACGGCCTTCAACTTTCTTGAGCTTTGGGAGATATGAACCACAGGGCAGAGGAGAGTCTCTGCTTCACTCTCACTGTCTCAGAGTTTGGCAGGTTTATAAGTATGACCCAAGAGCATGACTGAGAAAGGCTCAAGGTGCTGAACTTAAACTTGGCGACAGCTGCCGAAACTGGAGACCAGATAGTTTAAATATAGACCCTTAAAATCCCAACTGGTGCCCTTACTCTGCCTCAACACTTTCTTACACATGTACATTCGCACCCTCCACTCAGCAATGCTGTACACTCATTTACACTCCCGAAGCTGGACTTTGTTTGTGTGTTTGTTTGTTTATACACAGAAGTCTTCTTCTTTATATGTTTTAATCATTCTGTCAGAAATGGAGCATAAGTGGAGGCCTGAAGCAAGGTAATATTTAGAGTAAAACACTTTAACACTTACCCTGTAAACATGCTGTCTATTCTGTCTTACCTTGGGCTGTTGAGTTGAACTGCATTGTTTCTCTTCTCTTAAATCAAAGCTCTCATCAAAGGTTTTTCCTCTTTGAGGCCTTTTATTGTACATGGTTTATTATGTACTTGTGCAGTGAGACAGGACAGATGTCTGTAAAGCCCGCAGCTGTGACGCGCATGCGTTGTTTATTCTCTACACAGTTCTTATGCATCATCTTGTGGCCAAAAGGCAGTACTACAGGAACATATTTCATATACCCACAAACAGTGATTTATTGCTTCTTTTGTTTTTGTTTAGTTTTTGAATAAACTAATGTGAGTCAGCTAGCCTTGTATTTACTTGGATTGTTTCTTCATTTTACTGAAAATGTGAATAGGCGCATCTCCAGGCTGATAAACAGTTACAAAAGCTGGAGATTTCAGGAACACAAAAGTCTTACATTTTTGTTTTCTAATTGAGAACAACTGTAATTCAGCGAGTTGTTTTCCTTGGAACATAAAATAGACAGTTATTGATTGTAGATACACCTTAAAAAGTGAGAGAAATATTTTTTCACGAGGTTAAATAGTAATTGTTTGGGTTAGTTTGGCTTTTAGGTTATCTGAAGTTCTTTCTCTGGTCACTGTCTCCATCTGGTGGTTATAAATTGTACTTCATTGGCTGATCAAATTCAAATTCATCTTTTCTTGTAAGAAGTAGGTTAACAACAGACACCACAGCTGTAGCACTCATTGTAATGTCTATAACACCCGAAGTATAAAGTAGTTTAATGCTGATGTCTGGTGATGTTTCACTTAGCTTATAGAGGATGTGCTTTTCTTTACTCAGCTGCATATTTGCATAAGACAAAACATCTGCTCATGAGTTATAATGCATTATTGTAGGTAAATCCTATACTATTATTGTACAGTTTTGCCTGTATGTGAACAAAAGTTGCCAATACCCCCATATGCCAGACTTTTGTTGGTGATAGATTCAGTGTTTGGTAGGTTGAGTACTGTAGTTTTGAAATATATTGTCAAGGTCCCCTGCCACTCCAGGTTCTGACTTTTATTTTCTCTCTCTCTCTCTCTCTCTCTCTCTCTCTAGCTCTCTATCTATCTCTCTCTCTCTGGTGTGGGTTAGGTTTAATAATCATGTGTTTCAGTCTTCAGGTCAGGGTGTAGCTGGGGCAGAATTAGAGACTGCACACCTGCTTCTCACATCTCATCTACAGCACCACTTAAGCTCCGCAGTTCTCTCCATTCTATCCCCAAATGTAGCTACCCTTTAAGTGTAAACTACAAGAACCCCACCTAGATCATTTAAGAGACCTGCCTGATCCACTCTCACCCTCTAAAACCAAGAACTTGCCTGGAGTACTTAAAGCCCTTTAAAACCAAGGACTATCGCCCCACACACTCACCCTTTGGACCCAAGGACACTCCCTGCTTCAAACGCACTCCCTGAAACTAGGCCTCTTCAACTCTCCCTCCAGAACCTTATCCCTCTGGAGACTCATGGACTTACAGCACTGAACCTAAAACCCAGCTACTCACTCCATATTATAAACTCTGCACATTTCCTTAAAGACTTGTATATAATCTTGCGTTTCATTAAAATGGCAAAAACTAATCTTTCTGCTTCTGTCTGCTCTTGGGTCCGCACCTTAAAACCTGACCAGATCAAGGTTATTATAGTTAACTGAAACTAAACTAAAAACTAAAACGACATGAGAAAAATAATTTTAGTTAACTGAAATAAAAATAAAAACTAATAAAAACAACATTGTGGGCTTAGGAAGCTAACTAAAATGAAATAAAAAAAATATGTAGGAAATGTCTA
>VUQH01002336.1:10731-22074 GCA_015106775.1 Etroplus canarensis
TAATTTTAGTTAACTGAAATAAAAATAAAAACTAAACTTTTGGGAAAAATCTAAACTGACTAAAACAACATTGTGGGCTTAGGAAACTAAAATAACATAAAAATATACAGGAAATGTCTTTAATTCTAGTCTTTGTCAGTTGGGTTAAATTTGGTCAGTCAGCCTGTCTGATGAGGCTTTGATGCATCTGTTTATTGAGACTCAGTATGTCTATATGATTGTGACACATCTGCATTCACAAAGTGTTGTGTTTTTATTGTGATTTCTGATCTAAACATCTTAAATCTTCCCCTGACAAATATCATCCATACTATAATAATTAAGAAAACTAAAACTAACACTGAAACTAATAAAAACAAAACTAAAATGAAACATTTTCAAACAAAAAAAAACTTTTCAAAAACAAGCAAACCCACTCTGGAAACTAACTGAAACTATACTGAATTCAAAACAAAAACTCAGAATGAAATAAAAATAAAAAACTATTTAGAAAATACAAAACTATAATAACTCTGACTCAGATACAATATGAAGTAAATTGAACCTTTTCTGAAGTTTAAATAATTCTACATAGAACATGTTAATTTTACCACAGATGATCATCCCACCCTACTCCTTGCATCCTCTTCTGTCACACCAATCTGCATGTCCTCCTTTACTGTATCCATGAACCTTCTCTGTGGTCTTCCTCTTCTCCTCCTCTCCGGCAGCTTTAGCTTCAACAGTCTTTGTCCAGTTTATTTACTGTCCATCCTCTGCACATGTCCAAAGCATCTCAACCTTGCACAGGTGATAATAATAAACATTAAGCCATGACTATGTCTTATTTAAGTTGCAATAAACAACAACGGATTGACAGGGAGCCAATAATTTTATTGTGTTCACCGTTTTTTTAAATGTGACATATTATAAAAAGAGACTTCC
This sequence comes from Etroplus canarensis, assembly GCA_015106775.1. NCBI lineage: Eukaryota > Metazoa > Chordata > Actinopteri > Cichliformes > Cichlidae > Etroplus > Etroplus canarensis. The sequence continues at coordinate 11,656 of VUQH01002336.1, forward strand.
AGTTAACAAAGTCAGATATTGTTTGGCGGCATAAACCTAAGGCATGTATAAGAGAAGGTACCCCAAGGGTCACCACACACTCAGACTTTACACCAGATGCCCTTCCTGACGTACCCCTCCCATTTATCCTGGGCTTGGGACTGGCAGTGGAGAATAAACTAGTATATTGGCTTGTGACCCCCAGTGCTGGTCCTGTATCTCCTCCCATCTGTGAACTGGGGACCTTTCAGGTGTGCACAAATGTATAAACAAAACTACTATGCAGGACACAAACTAAAGGGATGTATAAGGTCGGTAAAGTTAAGGGTCCCCATGTCTGATTTTCCCCTAGGGTTACTTATTGGGTTAATGAGGCTCTACATTATAACAACATAACACTACTCTGTTTATAACCTACAGCTGACCATTTCTAAATGATAATTAGCTTTTCAAGATGGGCTCAACAAACAATTAACAAAAACAGCATTTAAAGAACTATTTGAAACTCTACTTGGTTACTAGAATAATTTACTTCCTCCTGGATCCTTGAAGACTCACCAGCCTCTGTGAGAACATGCTACAGGTCGTCTGACTTCTAACCACTAACAGCTCCTCCAGCTCCATTCGTACTGTCGGTTACTTACTACATGCCTACTTACACTGTCAATAGGCGCAGTAATTGGACAGATGACGTGTTTTTTAGTCATACTTTCATTCCACGTTTGTTTCCAGCATCTGTTGAAACAAAAGCCACTTGTGGCTTTAATAATCAGGTCCTCTATGAGTAAGCAGTGCAACCCAATGATATGAACACACCGGCCACACAAGTACCTCACATTATCTGTTGGGACAAGGTTGCAGCGACGTTTAAGATTGGCTGATTGATCCCAGCTCTCCTCGGAGTCTGAACAGATGATTAGAAGCACAAATTAAAGTAGCCAGTCAATCTCTGTTAAACTTACAGCTCTCTCCTGAAGCCAAAACCTGCAGAACCAGAGAATATGAAAGAGCGGCTGAATGCAATCAATGAGTGGCATACCTATATAGCGGGTCCTTAAAATTGGTGCAGTTGTGATGCTATTGAATAGTGGATTTTGAGACATTCTGAGATGCGAGGCTATTACAGAGATCTTGCGTTCCGAAAAAATAAACTGTCAACGATCACTGGCAATTAGACCACATAAAGGCCTTATTTCAAACATGTGAATTTTAAACATGTGTCATTACAGCAGCTATAAAAGAGAGCAAATCTGTCAGGTCTGAACACGTACGAGCATGCCGTGTAAAGTCTTATATATTTTTGTCTTGACCACCAGCCGAAACTTTTTTTTAAACGATTCATTCTACGAATGTAAATAATAATAAAAATGTCATCCTAAAAATCTTAGTTGTATAAAAGAGACGATTAATTACAGAACGAATTGGCTGGAGAACATAGTGCCGGTTCAGGGTTGTGTCTCTGTCCGTGGTGCTGAAAATCTCCTGCAGCTGTTCACTGTTGATCCACATCCATTTACAGGAAACCAGCACCTACTTACAGTCATTTTAATTTGAGCCCTTTAAATACAAAATGAGATAAAGATTCATTATGTCAACATCCAGCTTTAAATCTTACTAGAACAGCCTCTAATAAAGACACAGATACATCCTCAATATTATTTTTGGGACATTGTGGACCATCTTAAAGAAGGCTTCTAATATAATTCAGTGTTTATCTGTAAATATGATCATTTAGAAGAATTTCAAATTAAGAAATGAAGACATTTAAAACCTGATTGGGGAGATTTGGTATCATTTCCATTCAAATTTTGTGAAGACCTAAAAATATAACTGAACAGATAAACAAAAAAAATAAAATTTAGAAAATCAAACTGTGCAGTTAAATATCTGTTTTAGGAGAAGAAGGAATCTGAACTTTCCTTTGCATTTTTGCAATGTGGTGCTAAAATATATTTTTTAGTCTTTTTTATCTGCATTATTTTCTATATTTTGTCAATTACTTCGTTTTTTATGTGGCAGCAAAAAGATAGGTCAGTAAATTTTTCTGCGGGTTTGAAAGGAATATTACAGTTTCTGCTTATTTCTAAATTAACATGATTTACCAGCTACACCTTTTTGGAATCAGCAATAAAATATCGTCGCCAGGGGGCGTTACTGGCACGCACTTTCCAATGTTCAGTTCATTTTGATGATTGTGCTGTGAAGGCGAGAGAGAGAGAGAGAGAGAGAGAGAGAGAGAGACTTCTATACACTGTACAAAGCATTGTTTCTTATGGTTTGAAAAGAAAACCTCTCAGATGGGGAGAAAAGCAGCTTAACAAGCAAACAAACATAACTGGAAATAGTTATATTTTCAAGGTTGGAAAGAACTTGGGGAAAGGAGCGTCTTTAAATGAATTATTTTGATATAAATTCATGGCCTTTACACAATGAGCTGACAGAAAAACGCCCGCTTCTCTCAACCGAATAAACTATTTTGATGGCGAATTTTTTTGAAAAGATCACGCAGTGAAACCTTGTAAACAACAAGCAATGGGGGTTTTTAAAAAGAGAGAGAAGAGAAGAGAAGAAAGTTGCTGGAGTGCAGAGAGGAATAAGAGCGGTTTAGGTTGAAAAACGAAGAGGGCTAAGGACAAAAGCCCTGCTGAAAAGGTCACATTTCCCCTGCTGAGTGACCTCGACCAATTCAGGAGGCGTGTTCAAAAGGAAAATATCTACTTTGTGTCATGTCCCCAATAACGGTGAACCATACAAAAAACTATTGTGATTATTACTATAATTATTGTTATTGCTGCTGTTGTTATTATCAAGACCCAGTGGTAGAAATACTCAGACATCTCACCTAAATTAAAGTAGCAATGCCGCAGTATAAAAATACTTAAGTAATACTCTACAGTAGTCAGTAGTGCTCTTCTGCAGAAGAGGCCCCTTTTAAATTAATATACAAAATTATTGAGTTAGAACTGCTATTATTAGGCTTCTAATGCATTTATGTTCATATTTCTCTAATAATGGGCAAATATTGTACATTTTAGCCCATTGCATTCGTCTGCCTGGCAGCTTTAGTTACTTTTCAGATTACAGTTTTTCCCTCCTGTCCTATCTCCAAATTTGGTGATTTAGAAAAAAAAATGTGATAAACGGACGGATTTAGTGTTCTAAACTACTAAACTGAGCTAAATAATAAGCCTTTTGGATCAAGCGGGAAATAGATTCTCTCCAAAGCTGAAAACAGACATGAATTTCTGAGCTCATGAAAGCTGAATTTGTAGAGAGATCCGTGCTTGTCAACAGACAGCGGCGATACAAGCATGATAACATGAAACACTGCATTAAAGGAACTTAGCCATCTACAGCAATAAAATCCAGTGTACACATTAATATTCCTCAAAAAAAAATCACTGACAGAGACCACGTAACTACACACTAAATACTTTAAGCAGCAGTATTTAAGGAGTATTTTGATGATAAAAAGAGAACGTTTACTTAAGTAAAGCATCTGCAATCTTCTCACACCATCGCGCATTAATTGATCCCTCAACTGCAAAGCCTGAAGCGCAAACAAATACAAAAAATAACACCAGCCATTTCGCACTATGCATACTGCATTGCATCAGATTGTGAAGGTGTACCTTTCAGTCAAGTGCTAGAACTCTTGTCTTAATAATGTGAACAATTGTGAACTGCAGCGGAATAAAAAGTAGGATTGACCCCAAATTCACTCCAAAACGAAGCGGAGAAGGCGTAAACGTACCTCATATTCATTTTTATTATTCGAAACTACAGAGCTCCACAGTGTATAAAAATCTAACATACCTCTATTTATTTCGACTTCAGTAAAACAATCTATAAAACTCCAGGAGTCCCACCCGCATTTCCTGACAGCTTGGGGGTACTGCGTGGATGTTGCAGGTCAAGATCAGACGCATACACTGAGCCCAGATCTGTTCCAGCATAGTCTGAGAAACAAACTATCTGCATGTGTATATTTCTGTAAATAACGAAGCCAGAGCTCTACCAGCAGGGCTGCAGACAAATCTGTTGCTTTGACTTTTGGTAGCATGAAGAGACTTTAAGCCACCATGAGGTTCAGAATATGCTACAGGTGAAAGACCCTCAGTGCCGGGGTCCTCGGGGCTGTTACATTTATTTTACCCCCTGTTAGTGATTGTGGATGATCTCCTCCTAATATGCACATTACATTTGCATTTCGTGCACCTGATAAAGCAGGGAGAAAGGAGATAAGGAACATTAATAATAACAATAACATAAAGACAGACAACCCCTTCATCAGTCTGGTTTTGAACCATGAAACGGGATGGACACTTCAGCTGGGATCTCTCGCAAATTAAAGAAGGAAAACTTCATTTTCTTCATTTTAAAGTGACTGAAAATGCACTCAAGTGTTAAGAGCTGACAACTTTCTCATCACAGATTGCTACAGCAAGAAAGGAGACGGTTTATTTTATCAATTGATAATAAGAATTTTGATTGATACCCCTTTTGCAGAAGATGTCAAGGATTACTATTATTACTTTTTTAAAAATTACACACATTATTATTATTATTATTATTATTATTATGTGCAAGTAGTGATTTTACTACTCGCAGACTTGCACCGGGATAATATTTAACCAGAGGTTTTACAAAAAAAAAATGAGTGGGTTACAATACGGATCCAGTTCAGTCAGAGACAGCTGCTATACGCAGTCATACAGAAAGACAAACTATGCAGCGCTTCAGAGAGTCTGCACGCTGAAGGGCGCCGATAGATTCAATCACAATAAAGAAATATAGTCAAGGCTGCAGCCTGCCCTTCAGCACATATCACAACCGCAGCTGTAAGAGCCTCTACAACACTTATCCTTAACTTGTCAAACATTATTTTGAAGTTGAAACACCTGGAAATATTCTACTCATGCAAATACAAGTTTTCTAATGTAACGACCAGATTTACTTAAAAGACTCGACTTTGTTTATTTCGTTTAGTCTGAAACAGCCTATAAGATATGTTAAGGAGCCTAATTTATAACTTTGCACTGCGCCTGTGAGCAAGGTAGTGAGAAAACACTAAAATGGTGATTAAATCCTATTAATAGGCCAAGCCATGAGCTCGCACTGTAGAGCGCACACAGGCACACACACACACACACACACACACACACCCACACACAGGAGAAGTTGTGATTTCCGCGCTTCAGACTATCCTCACAGGAGTCTTTTCTTTGGGTAGCGACCCGCGGTCGCTTCCCCTCACAAAACAGCGACAGGACCCCCTTTTGTCCGCGCTGGGACCCCAGACCCATCATTAGCACTGATTACCGCTGACCAGTTTGACAACCGTATTGACTGCGAGAAAGACTTTTTTCATGAGGTCCCCCGGTCGTCCTTATTCTCATTAGAAACGGAAATATTTAGCTATTCTGTCCACCTAGATTTAAAAAAAAAGGAGTGGCACGGAAAAAAAAGAAAAGAAAAAGAAGCACCCTGAACCCCATTTAGTCCCCTTCACTGATTTCCTCTCTCCATTTCTCCCTACAGATTTGGCTTCTGTTTTGTTCGAGCTGAAAGGCTTTTGTGTGCTTCATAAAGTTACTGTAGCCTCATTAATGGCACATTGGAGGAAACCAGGTGGTTGCTCCATCAGCTGGAAAAGCTGAGATTCTGGTTTGGTCTGCGCTTTTCTCACTTTGCTCACATCCTGTTTCTGCCGGCAGAATAACATAAATCCAGTAAACGCTGCAGGTTAAAAAAAATCACTTGAAAGACAATATCAGTGTCAGATTCAAGTTTAAGAGGGATGCTGCTAAAATACTAAATTTATTATTATTATTATTATTATTAAAGCTGATTTTATAAGTGAAGAAGGGATGGCGAAATATGAGATTAGAATGAAATGAAATGAAATATGAAATGACCAAATTACACAAATGACAAAATCTCTCTGTTGTCCAAACACATACAGATCAAGATAATATTATGCTGGACGCGTGCATCGCGGCGTTAAATTCACCCAGCCTATAATTAGAGGAGTTGTGGCCTTGTGATGTTAATTAAAAGATTCATTTGCACCATGCGCGGTCTGATTGCTGATGTCTTGGGAAAATGCACACTTGCACGATTTAAGAAGCCTGTCTCTACATCGTCTGTCCTTATCCGTGCGCAGCGTAAAGCCCAGGTCCACAATCTGCTGTTTTGATCTCCATGATCTCTCCCGCAGATCATCCGGGTTAGTGAGCCGGCCTCTCCGTGACCTCTCGCTGTCGCCCTGCATTACAGGATGCGAAGCATGTTGGCCAATTAGGCCTCGCTTTTAAAACGTGTGAGGGAATACAGCACCGATCACTAATAACGAAAATACCCATCCAAGACGACTCTACCATAACAAAGTTAATATTTTACAGTTTTATTCACCATTTTGTCTTTCTTTCTTCCACAGGACAGCCCAAAAAATAAGACTAAACTTTAAAATCTCTTGATCAACAATTATTTTATTAAGTTATCTTTACTTTTTTTCTTTTACTGAAACACATTTTCACTAAAGCGCGCATGCTCAACAGGTTTACCTGTGTAGAAGGTAAGTATTAAAAACACCAAGCAAATGAATATGAAATTCGAAGAGACAGAGCAGATCGTTTTAAATAGGCAAATAAACATTATTTATAAAACTTTAAAGTAAAAATATCACAGTTCTTTTCAACATGAAATACCCACAGAGAACAGCAGGTTAGGCGCGTGTGGATGTCGTCATCCCTTTTCCTCTTTTTTTGTTTAATTTTTTCTTCCTTTTTTTAAGTTTCATCTCGAAGCGTTGGCTTATTAGTCCGTGAAATGTGTTTCGTCCATGTTAAGTTCAGTTATCCGCGTGTGGGTAAAACGCAAACAGAAGTATAGGCCTAAAAGGATAAGGACGGGCAGTCCGCAGCAGATCACAGATCCCTTCGTGTTTTGGCAGCCGTCAAATATGCGTGTATGTATGTCTGTGTTTGTTTGTGTGTGTGTGTGTGTGTGTGTGTGTGTGTGTGTGTGTGTGTGTGTGTGTGTGTGTGTGTGTGTGTGTGTTTTAACTCAACGCAGGCACTACGACTTGTTTTATTGGATTGTCTTTCACTCGTATCCCCTTTAATTCATTAACACCCTCGATCTGCCCGTCAGATGTCACATTCACTGTCGCTGGAGGTGATGGAGATGGCCGAGGCGGCTGCTTTGCTGGACAGACTGGCCTCTGGACTGGACGAGTTCCCCAGGCGGTCCACGGTGCCATCCTCGTCCGCCAGGGAGCGAACCGAGCCGCCAGAAAGGACCTGCTGCTGGAGCCTGAGCAGAGGACGCAGAGACAACCACATGACATAAAAACGCCCACCAAAACAACTGGACATCACTTAAAGATAATCAAAATTCTATTAGATTGTCACAAAAAAAATCTGCACTTTTAGACATAACAAAAGATGAAAGGCCAGAGTCGAACTCAAAGAAGAAAAAAGCAATTCTGCAGTTATTTGAAACATAAAAAATATGAAATTAAATCTGCACAACTGGACGTTTCGCTAAATTAATTTATAATAAACAGATTTTAAGCATTATACTGGTATCAAAGTGAGCTTACAAATATATTATTCATATATAGGATCATTACAAATCCAGTTTTCAGCATTAAACATTTTTGCTTTATAAAACATGACCCACATTATAACAGGCAGGCAAAGTGGCGAAACCTGTACTTTGAAAGCACATCATGACACCAAATAAACTGCATATAAAATCATATTAGATTTATGTTATTAGTATTGCTATCAAGGGGCCACTGAACTATTGGGCTATACACAGGCATAAAATACCATTAATGCAGCTTCAGTTAGTCTGAATAATCCAATTAAAATTAAAAACATTTACTTATATCTAAAATAGTAGAAGACAATATTAAAAAACGTTGCCATTTTTTTTCCTGTGGTCATTTTCTGTGATTCAACACAGACTCTGAAAGCAGCGTTTATTACAAAAAGAAATGGTATCAGGATTACAGGATGATTTTGAATTTAATATGATTTGATGTCAGAATTGAAAGCCTCCAAACAGGCCTGAGCATTAAACTGAAAGTCTGCTTAACCACATGATGCATGGAGTCCACATTCGCTTAGTTTCCAGTGTTTTGAAATAATGCTAAGAGTTGCAGGTCACGATATGAGAGACAATCTAGAGGATGCGCGGAGCTCACCTGTTTTTCGCAGCCGCCGCTCTGTCTCTTTGTCTGCGATTTTTGAACCAGTTTCCTACTTGTGTGGGTGTAAGTCCAGTAGCCTGTGCAAGCTCCCTCTTTTTACTGGGATTTGGGTAGGGATCCTGCAAATACCATTCTCTTAACAAGTGCCGGGTTCTCTCCTTGAAGCAGTGGGTTTTCTGCTCTCCATCCCATATGGTTCTGGGTAGGGGAAACTTCTTCCGAACCCTGTATTTGTCCACCGGCCCTAGCGGGCGGCCCCGCAGCTTCTCAGCCTCCTGGTAGTGCGCCTCCAGCCACAGCGCCTGCAGCTTCGTGTGCGACTCTTTGGTGAACTTGTGGTTCTCCAGAATGTGGTAGAGTTCACGGAAATTGCCGGTGTGGAAGGCGACGACGGCCCGGGCCCTAAGCACCGACTCGTTCTTGTTGAGGACCTCGCAGGCCGCTGGCGCGACGGGCAGCGACCAGAGGAAGCGGCCCAGGCGCTCGACGTCCCCGCTCTCCTCCAGAGTCTCGCAGACCCCGGCGACCTGCTGGGGGCTGAAATTCAAGATGGGCAACTGAAACATGGAGGCTTCTCCTGTGTTTCCCTCTCCCCCTCCTTTCTCCTCTCTCTCTCTCTCTCTCTCTCCTCCGCGTCGGCTCCTCCGCTTCTTCTTTCCGTGCGCCGAGGCAATCCAAGACACCCAGAAAAGAAGGCAATCCCAAAGTTATCGAACCAATCGTCTGACCAGCCGTGAAAAACGCAAACACAAAACGCCGGGGAAGAGGGACGAGGCTGCGTGGGGGGGCCCGGCTACCGCATCCTCGGGCTTGGCAAAGTTGGCAGGAAAAGGGCTGAAGGTGCAAGAAAAAATAAAGCCGCAGCGACGCGGACGCGGTCTATTTTTCAAGGTGGGCTGGGATTGAATGTACGAGAGAATTAAAGCTGGAGCGGAGATGTATTTTTAAGGGGGGGAGAAAAAGACAGTCGAGCCCCCTCCGATGATTTCCTATTGGACTTGGCAGATTGGCTGCTTGGTTGCCATGGATGCACGTCAATCAATGTCAAGTTCAGCCAATCAGGCGTAAAGGAGCTCTCAGCACCACCCTTTTCAAAAATAATATAAACATTTTGACCTTTTCTGCTTGGCGTCTTCAAACGTTTAGCTGCCTCTCCCTGCTTCCCTCTGCCTTTGTGAGGCGGGCGGTGTTACACTCCTCAGCCTATACAGTGAAGTGCCAGAGCAGGCAAACAGCGCTCAGTCTCCCTTTATGAAGCAGGCTTTACACAGCAAAATGACACATCCCCGCTGACTATACACTGCCCTGTCCTGCCCTGCCCTGAGGTAAAAATCACTACACAACATTAGTTCATTTGAAACATCATATTTATAGTTGTGCTTAACATGGCCTACTAGGCTCCATTATGATAAGCTTGCCAATCTTTCTCTTGTAATAATAATCTCACAAAAGGTGGCTTTAATATGCGATCGTTTGCTTTGCCTTTTTAAAAAATCCAATTTTTTTGTTGTTTTTTTTTAGCTGTTTAATATCCAGTTGTATAAATATTAAAATGTGGATTTCACTCCAGCATTTCAACAAGACTTTGAATTCGCAGCCAACCTTGAACAGTCAGGAGGCTTCCCTCACAAAATCTTTATTTACAATAATGACAATAAATGAGATCAGCTTTGGTGATGAAGCATGCTCTTTTATCTGGCGCACGAATAGAAAAAAACAACACACACACAGGCTAAATGACTGCTGTTATTTGGCAGTTGTGGATGTGACGTGAGCCCCTCGGTATGGTGTTTTATGTATTTTATTTATTTTTTTGAAATAAACAAACAAACAAACACGCAGAGGCGGCTGCGTCCGCCCGGCTTGTGATAGGTGTAAAACATAGCAGGGGAGAAATATTTGTGTGTATAGGATTATCGCGGCCCCGCCAGGCTGCTCGGTTTTAGTATCAGATACACTCCGTTTTGTGCACAGGCTGATTTAGTAAATAAGAGGGCGGATAGATAGCGCAGATGGTTTGAAGTGTCAGGTCAGATTATTTCATGGCTGGATACAGTAGTAAAGTTCATTCTGACGGAAAAGCCTGATATTATTTTCACAGATACACCCCCCCCACCCAACCACCCCCTCTATACTCTCTCTCTCTCTCTCTCTCTCTCTCTCCCCCCCCCTCTCCCTCCCTTCCCCCCCCCCCCCCCCCCCCCCCCACGCCCTCCCCC
>VUQH01002336.1:27548-38840 GCA_015106775.1 Etroplus canarensis
ACACACACACACACACTACTGCCAATATACTTTGCTCTTTTGTCTGCACTATCACAGATTTTTTTGCAGTGACCTTTACATATATCTCTTAAGGATGTGTGAGATTTAATGTGCTGTATGTGTATTGAAAAGGTGCTTCTATTAAAAACATCTGCTACAAATATGTCTTTCTCGTTCATATATGGCATGCTGGATTATGTTAATAAATTTATTTGTATGTCTTCTCCTTATAACTACATATACACATTCAGGCAATTTAACAGAGAGAAAGCTTGGGAGAATGCTTCACAATGAGCTCCATGCAGTGGCTTCACCCTGAGGTAAGAATTGCTTTACAATAAAGGGTACACTTATCACCCTCCTTCACTACAATGATCAGAAAGACTGATTAGTTTCCATAAAACAGGACTTGTTTCTTTGACATAGTGTTTGTTAGTGCCAAGCACAGAAGAGCAGCATTCTGCAAGCTACAGTGAGACTCACTCCAGTGAAAAGACTCTGCGTACAACACAGCACAATTAGACTCAGGGTCTATTTGAAAACTTAGATGTTTTCTTTGACTATGGTTATTATTTTTTGATCAATTAATAATTTTAATGCATTTTAAAATATATAAAATAATACCAGTGATTATTAAACAGGTTACCTTATTTAAAAGGTGTTTATTGTTTTTTGCATTGATGCAGCTGCATCAATGTAAAAACTGCTTACAGAGTTAAGTGAAATTATATATTTGACAATACTAACTGATTATGATGTCATGGATATGCCTTACGACTGCGTGGGATCAAAACTTGGATGTAATAATCTGCCTTCTAAAGATCTAGGAGTTGTCTTTGGTATGAGGATCAGAGGCCAGGGATATCCTGGGTATCTGGACTCCTAATGTCTGTCAGCTGCACTTTATTGATGGCTTATGTCAAATGCCATTCTGACAGAGCTCATTAGGATGAAGGGGAACGTCTAGGTAAAGGCAGAAGAAGGCAGAGCTGGCGAGCTGCCTGATCACTGTGTGCACAATGCTCACTACCGTACCTGGAGGGTGATCTCTCTGACAGAAGTTAGCTGACAGGGTTTTGTGTGTGTTTGTGTGTATTTGTGTATGAGGTACACAGAGGTGGGTGGGTGGGGGGGCAATGGGGTGCAAAAAGAAAGTATATATGTATGTGTTGATGTCATTGCCTGAGTTACTGGGTGTCACTGAGCAGGTCCCTGCTTGCTTGATGCCAGAAGTCCAAACATAACTGACAGGCTGAGAGTCATCTTGCTTTCACAAATACTCAAATATTTATCCATGCACAGCCCTCTCAGTGCACTGCGTGGCATCAGCAGTCTTATGCTACAAGGACAAGGCCCTGTGGAGACATCAGAGACCTTGAGAAGATGAGTCAAATGATTTTCTCACTGGTTCCCACTCTTGTCTGTTCCACAGTAAATATAACATCCTCCCACATTTTTTAAAAAAGAGACAAAGATTATGTTTTATTTGAAGTTGAATTGTCACTTTTACTATGGTTCCCATATCTGAATAACACATTTTACACATCATAATTCAGTGATAACTCTTTAATAGGCAGTATCCTGCATGCAATACTACCCCAAACAGCTGAATCCATATTTGCTATGGCCAACAGCATTGCTGATGAGTTCAGACTGTTATGTGACATCTTAATACACTGATTAAAAATGCATGTTTGGAGGCTAAGCAGAGGGGTGCTCTGGGTGCTCCTGCCAGGGAAGATTAAATCATATACTTAACAGGCATGCTGGGGATTCGGGTCAATGTAAATGAGCAAGCTTTAAAACACAAAATTCAGCAATGGATTTTCTAACAAGGCAAAAATAATAACATAAGAGGAAATACAAGGACATGATCAATAACAGGCCTGCCTTTTAGACTGTGTATGGTGAGCTCTGGTGACAGTGACGTGGTATGCTAATTCATACAGAGTTTGGAGTCCTTTCAAGAAAAACTGTCCATGATTTAAGTCATAAATAAGTGCTGAATTAATCGCAGAAGAGATATAAATCTATAAAACACTGAATGTATTCGTTATGTAACTCTGAAAGAAAATGATACAAGTTAGTTTGTGGTCTTGTCAGCATCCAGTATCATTAAAGTTCTGCCAAATGGTTTGGCACACTGCAACACATCAGCTCTGACAGCAACAGAGAGGCTGAGCCAGTAAAACTTGAGACAGTGTTAATGCCATCTTATCTTGGAAGTTGCTTGTTGCCTGAGCAAAGTGATGAGGCTGCTAATCCAATCAGCCTACACACGTGTTATTACAAGATTTAAGCTGAGCAGATCAATAACCTTTGCCCTTTCTTGGCCAGACACATGCACACCTGATCATTCACAGGTGGACGGACATAAACATACCATCAATTTAAAAGCAGGATGGCAAGCATTCATTTAAAACATGGGAAATATAATGTTAAATCACATGGGTTAAAGTGTATTTATTAATTTATAGATTTTTCAGATGTCTGTAAAGTACTGTATAATTGATTAAATATTTAATTTATATACTTTTTGCATTAATGTTTGATGTACACTATATGGACAAAAGTATAAGGACACAACTCTTAATTATTTTATTTAGGTGTTTCATTTAGTCCCATTGCCACAAATTTATCAACTCAAGCACCTACCAAGCAGTCTGCCTTTCCAAACATTTGTGAAGGCATGGGTCCTCCAAAAGAGCTCACTGAATTCCAGCATTGTGCTGTAATAGTCATTTTGGGAAATTTCTTCCCTCCCTAGATATTCATGATCAACTGAAAGTGGTATTATTGTAAAGTGAAAGCATTTAGGAACCACAACAACTCAACCATGAAGTGGCAGACCACATAAAGTCACAGAGCAGGGTTGCTGTGTCCTGAGGTGCATAGTGTGTAAAAGTTGGCAGCAGTCTGCTGACTCTATAACTGCAGAGCTTCATACCTCCTCTAGCATTAGCATCAGCACAAAAACTGTGTTCTGGGAGCTTCATGGCACAGGTTTCCATGGCCAAGGATTTGCACTGAACTCTGGAGAAGTGGAAATGTGCTATATGGACCAGGAAACTGCACTTCTCTATCTGGCAGTCTGATAGATGAGTCTGGGTTTGGTGAAATCCAGCAGAACTTTACTTGTCTTACTGCACTGTGTCAAGTGTAAAGTTTGGTGGAGAAGGAATAATGGTATATTTTTTATTATTGTTTATATTCTGGGGTTGGCCTGGGCTACTTAATTCCAGTAAAGGGAAACTTTAATGCTTCAGCTTAACAAGACATTTTGGACAAATCTATGTTTTCAGCTTTGTGGGAACAGTTTGGGTATGTTCCACTATGACTGTGCCCCAGTACAAAATGAAAAGTCCATTAAGGCAAGGTTGGATGAGTTTGGTGTGGACTTCAGCTCCATGCAACACCTTTGGGATAAACTAGATTGTGAGCCAGGCCCTCTCATCCAAAATCAGAATCTGACTTCACACACGCTCTTCTAGATAAATACAGTATGCAAAAGTTTCCACAGACACACTCCAAGATATTGCAGAAGACCTTCCCAGAAGAGTGGAAGTTACTATAACTGCAAAGGGGAGACCAAACATGGTTGAATGAGTTTGGTGTGGAAGAACTTGACTGACCCACAAAGAGCCTTGATCTCAATCCCATCAAGCACCTTTTCGATGAACTACAATGGAGACTGTGAGACTGTGCTCTCTTGTCCAACATCAGTGTCTGACTTCACAAATGCTCTTCTGGATGAACGGCCAAATTCCTATAGACACACTCCAAAATCTTGTAAGCTTTTCAAAAGGAGAGGTAGCTGTTATAGCTGCAAAGGGGGAACCAACTCCATATTCATGCCTAGAAATTTATGGATGCCATATACACTCTTGTAAGTATAATGTGTAAGTGGCCCAATACTTTTGTCCTTAAAGTGCATTATATTTGTTGACATTTATTGTTGGCTTTCTTACTTGTCCATATTTAACAGTAAACATATAACAAAATTAAGCTCACACTAAATTAGTCATAATTTAGCACATAGCTACAGTGGTATTTACTTAATATTATAATTTTTATCTGTTTATTTTAATAAACCATATCAAATCGACCACTTTATTGAGTCACTAAATTCATGCAACAGGCTAATTAAAAAAACACACACAATCACCGACGTTACAAAAATATTTAGAGTCTAGAAAAAATGGCAAAAATTACCAGCTTGTGGAACCTAATTTTACTTGTTATTTAATACAACATATATCAGCTTATTTAGCAAATGAAAGCTATGACAGAGGTTATTTTGTTATCAAATGTGAATCCTGCTCTTGCTCCTGGCAATCTGTTAGCTGCCAACATATAAAGAGATGCTATTGTATACAGTATCTTCCTCTTTTTTAATACGTTGGTGGGTTCCTGACAGTTTTTAGCATCACCATTTACAATGTTCTAAATGCTTTTAGAAACACTGACTGTCATGGCCTTGTGCTGAATAATACAGCTTTAGAGAGAGCAAGGGAATTTTCCTCAGGGCACAGGTGTGCTCTGATAGTCTCATAAGCCTCTGGCTGCACAAAGAAAGATAGATGCTTTCTTGGTGAAAAGGAATAGGGAGGCACAAGGTGGAGAAACAGATCAACAATGGCTTCTTCGTTTGGGTGTATTTGGTTTTGACCTTCAGACAGAGCTTCATATAAATGCGACACCGAGGGGGAAATCAAAAATCCTGATGACCCTGAATCTCTACACCCTACGTTGGCTTGGAATGAATATGTGATGTTGAAAGCTGTAATACATTTTCAAACAAACAGAGAGACAAAGTGCGCGGATAAGGCCTCTCCACAATCAGCAGCACCAGCAGCTGCAGTCACTTCTTTTTATGTATTCATACACTTGAACACAGAAGTGCTGCAAACATATACCTATAAATGACAAAAATGCATAAGCATGTGAATAAATCTAGACTTCTCTAAATCTAAATGTACAAATCATGATTGACTTACCTGATCTTTTGGATAACGAATCTTAAATTATTCATGCTACCACAGAGCAGAACTAAGTTATTCACACATGAAAATAATCTATAAATGGACTTAAAAACTCTTGTTCGTTCCAGTATTTTTCACCATGTGCTTAACTTCTGTCTGCGGAAGGGTTAGTACGGCTGGATGAGACTGAGATGCTTGAAATGGAGTGATGGAGTTGACAAAGTAAGTGGTCAGGCTGCTAAGTCAGGCAGTCAGGAGAAAGACAAGACACTTATCGAAAGAGAGGAGGAGCTGAGGGAAGTGTTTGCTCAGGAAAATTCAATGAATCTATCAAAAGAAAAAAAATCTGAAAACCCCCAGTATGAGCTTGAATGAAATGGTAGTTTGGTATAAGGGATAGTTTCAGAATATACACAGCACATATCTCAGAGAGTGTTTGGGGAAAAAAAAAAATCAGCATTTCAAATGGCAAATTTCCCAAGCAGCGATGCCTACAGGGAGGTGGAGGCTCAGAGAAATCCTGCCTGTCCTTGTGTGTCACTTACCAGCCACAGGAAAAGACTTTTTTTCTTTTTTTGCTGATAGCGCAAAGTGTCTCCATGAGGCTAATGCTTTATGTCAGATTCTATACCAACTGGCACATTAGAAAGAGGGGATTCACCTTTGCTTTTCTCATAAAAGCATTTCCTTTTGCCACAACTCTTAGCTGCAGTAAGGTTTTTAAGCATTGACACAGTTGAAAAGCTGATGACTAGGTTCTTAGTAGGTGGTAGAGGCATATTGTAAAATCCTCTGAGAGTCGCCCTGTTTTGTGTATTTTTGCTTCATTTTATTATCTACACTTCAGCAATGAGGAGAGCTAGACAAGTGAATTGATGGGAGGGTGGAGCGGGCAAAAAGGGGGAGCGAGGTAAGGAAGAAAACAAAACAAAAACAGACAAGGAGTGCCAGGCTCTGCAAACTGGCATGCTGCAGTTGTATGTCAGTCACCTAGCAACAAGTCCTCCCCATCACTTACCCCCCCGCTTCCCCATCTCCTGCTGCGCTCTCTAATTCAACAAATCTGCTGAGAATGTATGGTTGCTCCTCTAACAAAACGTATTCTGTGCTGGGGGCTAAGGATGTGGGCCTCCACTGAACACGCCACTCAGCTGCCCATTGACCACCGGGGCCTTTCTCTGCACACACTAAGGAGCGAGGGACAAAGACCCTGAAAGCAGGGGCAGCTCCACAGAGAAAACATTTGCTTGTAATTGTGTTTGACTGCATAATGAAAATGATGTTCTTTTTTAATTTGGGCTTGTTAAGGCCACACTATTTTCCTCTGGTCACCTGATTATTATAAAGAACCAACCCCTCACTTGCCCTATGGGGCGCAGAGGGGGGAAATATTGAAAACGGTCCAAAGACCTCCCCACTCTTTACTTTAACCCCTCTTGTGTTTCAAGTGTTCACTGGTAAAAACATAAATATGTAGACTCTGTTCATTACAGGATGGGAGCGTATGCTAGAATGAGTCCCTTTTTTTGCTTGAGAAAGGATAATAACAGTGAGGCACACATAGATGCACACACATACACAAATGGGAGCACAGCCATGCTTGCCCTGAGTTGTGAAGCATTGAGAAGGTTAGCATTCCTGGTCCTACTTCACTGAAACAGACCATTAGTGGGAGCATCGGGCTAGCACCCAAAAGAGTGCTTCAATGGGCACATTCACATCCAGTGATTATTTGCACTTTTTAGCCCCCAATTTCCTGTTTTATTTATGTGTGTTTTCCACATTCATCTGGCTTTCCCCTTTTTCTGCTCACTGCTCTCCTGTGGCAAAGGTGAGGAGCATTCAGGTGAACTTGTAGACTCAAATAGAGAATATTTAAAACAGCTTTTGGTTTAATTGTTTATGAAGGCTGCACAACACCGTATTTTGTGTCTTGTAAAAATACATTTCTTTTTATTAGGATTTCGGCCATGTTACATATGATTTATGCCAGAGAAGCTGATGTATCTTTGAATCCCTCAAGGTTTCCATTCACCCTCTGTATGGACATTTATTCAGTGACTTAATAGATTCCAGCTAGGGTCCTATTTTCACAGTCATCCCCAGAAAACCCTTTGATAAAGCACAAGTCTTCTGAGAGGTCACAGGTAAGAAAAAAAGGGTTGACCAGTGCTCACTGATATTCAAGCGTACGCTCTGGTTTTCTATCCAACAGGCCTGAGTGCAACACTGGCTCGTGTGACCCTGATGGTAGCCTTCCTAACAAACCGCGACACCCTTTGAGGTCGCACCTTTCTGCAGGTGCAACCTCGGAGCCATTCCTGTTATTGAGTCTCACAGCATAGATAGAATTAGATGGATTATGAGAACATCCTCTGGCATGCTTTCATAACCCCTTCAGGCATAGCAAAACATTCACATGCCTTTCACTGCTCTCCTGATTATTTTCATATATATTAAATATTTGAAATAGAGAATTCATTATTAAAACTAATGCAGTCTAATACATCAGCACTGCAATTAATTGTGCTTTCATTTGCTGCTCTTATATCAATGAGGGTATACCAATTACTAGAAACATCTTAATTGCATCTCAGAGTCAACAACAACTGAATATTATAACATTTAAGATAATGCAGGGCTTTTGTCTTACACTGCACTATACATAATACACATTTACACATAAAAGGGGAATATTAAATATCCGACGAATCAAAGGGCTTTATTATGAGCAGGCAAAAATCCTGTAAATGTAATATTACCATAAAGCAGTCCACTTCAGTGAGGTGCAGCATTACGGTAAATGGCTTTTTGCAACCAGTAGTATTAAAAGGACTGAATATGGCAAGACTA
The DNA here is from genome assembly GCA_015106775.1 of Etroplus canarensis. Taxonomy (NCBI): domain Eukaryota; kingdom Metazoa; phylum Chordata; class Actinopteri; order Cichliformes; family Cichlidae; genus Etroplus; species Etroplus canarensis. The sequence continues at coordinate 35,384 of VUQH01002336.1, forward strand.
ATCTGGACAGTATACATTTACAAGACTGGTCAAATATAAAATAGCAAAAAATGATTTGACATTTGTGGTAATTTTTCAAGTAACAATACTAAATATTATCTGTGCTGTGATTCTAAAATATGAGGATTTGCTGCTTTTCTGTTTTATATTCATGCAGGCGAGTAAGCTTGCGATTCAGGCTACTAGTCAGATAAAACAAGCAATCTGAAGAAATCAATCCAGGCTCAGAGAAAAACTATTTATCTTCCAAGTCTGTCTAACATTTTATAGAGAAGTGATTATTCACGCTAAAAATGGCTGTTTAATTGATAATGAAAGCAAATGCTTTGATCAAATGAGAAAGATTTTTTTTCTCACTAAATGATGAGATAAATTTCCTCCTCAAAGTGGAAGCCCGTTGAGATTAAAAGCAAATCTCCTGTGTTCTCCTAACTTGTTGCTGGGACTGAACAGGTGTAAAGACTGAATAGTCTGAGGGGTCAGATGGGACTGACTTAAGTCGAAGGATCCTGTCAGGCTGGAGTGGCTAGAGGGTCTGTGGTAACACCCCTCCCACTAAAGATTAACAAGTTTCAGCACCACATTGACGAGGCTCTGTTCCATTTGTTGTTTTTTTTTCTAAGTGTCAACAAGTGAGCATGTCTGTCTGTGTGGGTATTTTCAGGACTTTCACCATAAGGACCCCACCTTTGACACCAATTAAAGAGATTATGTCTTAAGATGAGAAGAAAACTATAGCTGTGTGTTACGGCAGTGATTGCTTTTGACAAGGTCGCAGGGTACCGTGCAACAGTGCATGACCCCAATAGGGCACTGCTGCTTTTACAGGGATGGAAGAAAAGAAAAAGAAAATAATTACTTTTTTAGCCACTGAGACACATGGACGTTCATCTAAAAATAGAGGGAAGAAAATATGAATATAGTAGTAAACTATAGGGGCAATAAAAACCAATGATGAACTGTTCCTGAAGTCCTATAGCAGCAGCAGCTCACCTCACAATTGGCCTTTACAAGTCAGTATAGAAAGATGTGAATTGCAAAATGATTAGTTTTATCTCAGAAAGAATGTCACTATCTTTAGATATCTTTATCTTAATTTGCTTTAGCTTTTTATAATTCCCGAGAGTGCAGAACATCACACCCTCCAGACTGAAGAAAATTGATCATACATCATTCAGATTGTGGTGGCATGGTTTAGAAGAAGAAGGTAGACTAATGCATTTGCTGCAGTAGCTGTCTTCTTGTTAAGGAAGATATTACTGAAAATGTGTCATGTATTCCTCATATCAAACCTTGTCTGGTAACTTACTCATAGGTGTGTAAATGATCATCCTGTAACCAAAACTGCAAATAGTATTACAGCATTGAGTTTTCTATTTGCCAAACAAATAATTTCACTGAAACGGAAAAACAATAGTTTCAGTATAGAAAACTGGTGCAACTGAATTGGCATCAATAAAAGAGGCTACTCTAATGCTCCTGGTGGGCATGATGGACCCAGAAAATTAGATATATTTTGCTTTTGCTATTCTCCATTACTGAACCTCTTTTATAATCTGTAATTTTTCCACAGTCTTAATTATTTTCTCTCTTTTTGCAGTCACTGCCATTTCTTTGGCATTGTAAAATCAACTAAAAATAAACACGATGTTTTGGTGAATTTATATCTACAAGTTCGCACACAAAAAAGTTGAAGTCCAGGACATGCGCTGTGACTTTTCCCCCAATCATGTACGCGCATTAAATTAAATGTGCAAGACACGAGTGATCATGATATTGAGATATCAATTTTTATGACTTCAATTGAATTATATTTATTATCTAAGATATTTTACAGTAGCATTATGGCACGGGGTTGATTAGAAATAAAAAGCTGTCGGGATATTTTACCATTTCCGCACAATTTATCGATATACTTTTTAAATTAAGTGAAACAAATATAGAGCCGAGCTTAAAAAAAAGCCAAATAACAAATTTAGTAAAAAGTCTCCAAACAGTAAAGTGCTCACAGTGGTATCTTTTTTTATTTCTATAGTTGTCATTTTAATGGGCTGCTTTCTCATTTCTTCCTCAAATCACCAAAAGAGAATATAAGGAAATATACAAATAGAAAAAAAAAACATGCCACATACAGAGAACACACTTTCGCTGTTGTCTTATAACTTTATGTGGTTTAAAGAGTCTTAAAGTCGCAGCATCCCTAAGGATCTATATGCTGCAGAGCCTTTGTCTGCGCTACAGCTCAGATAATTTTCAGGCTGCTCTGGGAGTTTTTAATAGTTTCCGATGTCCTACCTTGATGTGGAGGGCAGGTTCATCCTCATTCGGTTTTGTGCCAACAGGAGGAAACTCTGCGGCCTCCTCCTCCTCCCCGCCTGTATTTCCCTTTCCCCCCACCTTCTTGTTGTGTGTTTTCATGTTAATTGGCAGCAGTTGAACTGTGAGCCGTAAATCAAGAAGTGCACAGTGTATTAATGAGTCGGACCACCCAGGAAATCTATTTTCTCTGCACTTTCTTAGCAGACAATGTGAGGATACTCGAGTCTGCCATGCTCCCAAAACCATGAATGAACATTCACAAGAGCAGTGCTCCCCTGCTGCCACATTTCAGCTAATGGCTGCTCCAAGTACTGATTAAAGTTTTTTCCAAAAAAAAAAAAAAAAGGTGAAGTATTCCACACAAAAACAAATCATTTTGTTGGAGGGGGCTTATATGTATTTTATGCAGGTGAGATTTAGGGGCAATAAATTAATCAAAATAAGAACTTGGGACTCAGGAAAATGTCTGTACTAAGGATATTTATCTGAGTTTGACAAAATCTATTTTCCTATGTGAAAAGTGTGAACGTTTTGCTGATTATTTGACCAATAAAAACTTTTTCCAATATAGAGCAGGGGTTATTAAATCCAAAATTTAGCACAAAGTCAACTTATGACAGGTTTTATGAAGAAAAAGAAGAAAAGAAAATTCTCTTTGGAAATCCTTTTTATAAATCCACCCAAAAATTCTTGCTATAAATAAATGAGTGGATCCTCAGAGCTGAAAGCAGTACTATAATTGTCTTCCATTATGAAAACTCACAAAGCTAGACCATTGGCTACTAAAATACCAAGGTTAATCTTGATTAAATGTCTTTCCAGAGCACAAAAAGCATGTTTTACATAAAACATCCTTCAAGGGGATTAAAATATGATGTTAGAAAAATATATAAAATATTGCTGATGGCAAGGCCAAGCATCCCATCTCTCAAATGAAAGGTATCAAAGAGATTAAAGAAAAACCATTACAAATCAAAATACCACTAATATGCCTGCATTTGCCCTATTACACCCCACCCTCCCTTCTGCTCCTCCTCCTCCTTCTCCTCCCCAATTCAAGTCACACCAGCAAGAAAAAGTGTATGTGCAGTACTTTATCTTTTTTTTTTTTTTTTTTTTTCTTTTTTTACAAAATTCT
>VUQH01002336.1:38860-63305 GCA_015106775.1 Etroplus canarensis
TTTCCCTTTCTTTTTCCCTTTTTTTTTTTTTTTTGCTTTTTTAGCCACATTCATTGTGAAAGACAAGTTTAAAGTCTTTAAGAAGCAAAGAAGCAGCTTACAGGCTAAGTGCTGTTTAAAAAAAAGGAGAGACAGGTTTACATTATTCTCTTTCTGTAGGTTTCTTATATTAAAAACAGACCGTGAAGGTGAATATTAACTTTAAATTGATTCAAGCTGACTCTTGCAGTTTCCTTTAAGCTTTACTGAAACGTTAATAGTTATTAGAGCAAAGAAGACCAGTTAATTCAGCTGTGTAAATGCTTCTACACAACCAGCTGTATCAAGGCTTCCCTCTCTTCTTTCCTCTGCTGAGCAAGGAAATCCTGCTGCAGGCTGAATGCCCCTCACTAGCGACTTTTGTCCCCCGTTTTTGTTCTCTCACACTTACCCCACACACTCCAAATGCAACATCCTTCTGCAGAGAGAAAAAATATTTCCTCCCACACCTGTTGATGAATTGTGTTTGTGTATAGGGCTCAGATGGAGCTATAACACGTGTCTTTATACAACTGCATGAGCCCAAAATAGTACTTTCCTCACATGGATAGTGGTGAATAGGGAAACCCTTTTCACAAAAACAGCAAAAAGAGGCTTCAGGCCAAATTACAGTAATCGTCATTGACAAACAGAAAATAATTCCCAGTTTGGGCAGCAAAGTCATAAGATGCTTTAATGACTGCTGCAGAGGGGAAAAGAGGCTGTTTGTGCTTTGTGACTGAATGGTGGTGAATCTGGCTGCCTTCCATGGACCAGTGTAGTTTCATTATACTAAGAATATAGAAGAACAGTATAGGAAGTTACCCTTTGCAAGTACAGCTTCATAAAACTCAAACTTTTAAATATACTTTTCTTTTACACTTCTCAAGTTTTAGAAAAAACGCATAAAAACATTTTTTCCCAACAGCAATGGATGCACAACTGGAGAAATGTCTTTTACAAATGAACCTCACACTCCACACCATAACAGCTGTGTGTGTTCAAGTAAACCAATTAGGTAACATGACACATGAGTAATATCAACTTTTCTTCTGAGCAAAAGTCAAGGGAATATGAGAAAGCTTCTTGTCTCACTGAAGGCATGAGATTAGAAAACTGTTTTTCTTTTAACAGTATCAAACTTTTTCTTTGTATTATGAGGATATAAAATCTGAAGATGACATACTAAAGAAAAGGGAACAAAAGTAAAGGCAAATTAATATCAGTGATAGAATCCTTCTTTTTATGATGCTGTTGGCAATTTCAATTACAAGTAATTGTAATTACAAGGCTAAAAAGAAACAAGGTTTGGAGCTACAACTACACTGTGACCTTACTATTCAGAGAAAACATATTGATATGCATGAAATCATGTGATATAGAACGCTATATAGACCGAAACCATCATGGGTTATAAATTTCCTATTCAGCATATGGCTCAGCTTGTTTTGCTTCTGTTCTCTCACCATGAAGCTAATTAAGCTGAACAAATGAAGAGAATTTTTTATTTCCTGTGAGTTATCAAAGGCTTGGAAAAAACACAAGCACAAGCATGGGTACTTCTAGTGCCGGTCCCAAACCTGGATAAATGAGGAGGGTTGCATCAGGAAGGGCATCTGGCATAAAATCTTTGACCAATCAAATGTGCAAATTCATAACACAACATAACATCCATAACAGGTCGGTCCAGGCCCAGGTTAACAACAACTGCCCCTGGTGCTGTTATATTAGCTAACAGGGTGCTGGTGAAAACTATGCTACTGTTGGCCAAAGGCAAAGAAGGAGGCATTAGAGGTGGATTCAATCTGTTCTACCATGGGCTGGATAAGAAGAGAAATGGAGTAAGGGTAATCTTAAAAGAAGAGTATGTGAAGAGCGTTCTGAAGGTGAATAGAATATCAAACAGAATAATGACTTTGACGCTGAAAATTGAAGATGTGACACTGAATGTTATTAGTGCATATGCTCCAAAAGTTAGATGTCAGTTAGAAGAGAAAGAGGAATTCTGGATTAAGTTGGATAAAGTGGTAGAAAATATTCCTAAAGTGCAGAGAGTGGTGATTGGAGCAGACTTCAGTGGGTATGTAGGTGAAGGGAACAGAGATGATGAGGTGTTGGGTAGGTATGGTGTTAAAGAGAGGAATATGGAGGGACAGATGATAGTGAATTTTGCAAAAAGGATGGAAAAGGCTGTGGTGAACACATATTTCAAGAAGAGGGAATAACACAAGGTGACCTATAAGAGTGGAGGAAGGTGCACCCAGGTGGACTATATCTTATACAGAAGGTCCAGTCTGACAGAGGCAGAAAAGTGTAAGGTAGTCTCAGAGGAGAATATAGCTAGGCAGCATTGGATGAAAGTAGGATGAAAGTAAAGCCAAGGAATAAATAGTGGAAGCTGAAGAAGGAACAATGTTGTGCAGAATTCAGAGAGGAGTGGCCAAGAAGGTATTTTGTGTATCCTCTGGACAGAGGAAAAAAAGACAAGAAGACTTAGTGATGGAATGGGAAAGGACAGGAAAGCATTCAAAGAAGAAACTGGTAAAGAAAAAGTGGGATAATCAAGGAGATGAAGAAAGTAGACAGGAATACTGGGAGTCTAAGTGCACAGCAAAAAGAGAAGTGGCAAAGGCAAAGGCTTATAGTAAGTTGTATGACAGGCTTGACACTAAGCAAAGAGAGAAAGACTTGTATCATTTGGCTAGACAGAGAGACTGAACTGGAAGGGATGCACAGCAGGTAACAGTGATGGAAATACACTAAGGAGTGAAGAGAGTGTGCTGAGAAGATGGAAAGAGTCATTTGAGGAGCTGATGAGTGACAAAAATAAGAGAGAGAGTAGGGCAGTTAGAGGAAAGATAGTGAATCAGGAAGTGCAGAGTATTAGTAAAGAGGAAGTGAGGACAGCTATGGAAAGGATGAAGAGTGGAAAGGCAATTGGTCCAGATGACATACCTATGGAGGTATGGAGAGGAAGACCAGAAGGTTCATGAATGTAGTGAAGGAGGACATGCACAAGGTTGGTGTGACAAAAGAGGATGCAAGAAATAGGGTGTTATGGAGGCAGATGATCCACTGTGGAGACCCCTAATGGGAGTAGGAAACGCAGCAAGTGGAACTTTATGGCATGGGGTTACATAGCCGAGCAACTGCATGCAAGCCTTTCATCACCAAGATGGAATGGTGTGAAGCATTCTGCCACTGGACTCTGGAAACATGTTCTGTGGAGTGAGTAATCACACCTTTCTATCTGGCAATCTGATGGATGAGTCCCAGTTTGGTGAAAGCAAGGTGAATGTTACCTGCCTGACTGTATTGTGCCAATTGTAATATTTTGTGGAAAAGGGATAATGCTGTGGGATTTTTTTTCCTGGGGTTGGCCTGGGCTCTTTAGTTCCAGTGAAGGGAAATTTTGATGCTTGAGCTTATCAAACAATTTTGGACAATTCTATGCTTCCCATTGTGTGAGAACGGTTTGGAGAAGGCCCATTTCTGTTCTCGCATATGCTTTGGCAGGTCCACAAAGGTATGGCTGGATGAGTTTGGTGTAGAAGAACTTGACTGACCTGTGCAGAGCGCTGGCCTAAACCTCATCGAACACCTTTGGGATGAACTAGAAAGGAGATTGTGAGTCAGGCCCTCTCGTCCAACGTCAGTCTGTGACCTCACAAATACTCTTCTGGATGAATGGGCAAAAATTCCAACAGATACGCTCCATCTCCATCCAATCTTCTAGAAACACACTAGACACTGTTATAGCTGTTAGGGAGGGACCAACTCCATATTATTGCTAATGGTTTTAGAACAGGATATCATAAAAGATCCTATACAGGATACAGTATACTGTGTAGGTGGCCTAATACTTTTGCCCATAAAGTGTTTTTTATTGGCTGCTCAGGCTGCTCAGCTCCTGACTTTTTCCATGCTTGTGTCTGGTTAATTTACTGGAAGAAAAATGCACTGTGTTAAATGAGAAAGACTGTATTTATGTTAGATGAGAAGAAAGGCATAGTGGGAGATAATGACCAAGAAACTGAAGGCACATAGCCACTTGTGTGTCACATAACACAATTCTCTGCTAAAGTAAACCATAGAGCTACAGATGCTTACAATGGTTTTCACAAAATACGACACACAATGGTGTAACAGTTCAAGGTTTTATTCATAGCTTCAATCAGAATGTTATGTGACTTAGATACAAGAGTTGTTCCTATCAATTCTTCAGGGCTTGAATATGGCCTGAAGATACAGTACAGTTCAATACAGTACAGTACAGCTTTAACTTTTGCATTTAAGAGCTGATCCGAAGGCTGTGTTGGTTAGATTATCTGTGGTCATGCAGCAGGAACAAAAGTGCCTGCTATCTTTACTCCGGAAAGATTCAGCCTTGAAATCAGCAATTTAGCACAGCACCACTGTTTACCACAGAGTGTGACTTTAGAGTCGTGGTGAGGTTGAGGTGAGTTGAATGATGGACCAAGAAAAACTGAGGAGCATAACCCCTGGCAGACATTATGGAATTGCTTCACTTTTTAAAAACTTTGCAGCAAATAAGCAAACCACAGATATGACACAAAACTACAAAAATACTACAAATATTCTGGCTCCAGCCCAACTAAATTAAATTATTTTAACTTTTGGCAGATTTCTTCCAGATCAAGTAGAGGAAAATGTACTTTTAAAAAACAATCCTGCACAAATCTATATATGCAAAAGAGTCTTCAGTTAAAACTGATTGATTGAAAGGAAGCATGGCCCCAACAAGTGAACTGAAACAATGAAAAGAATTACACAACTCCTTCAAAAAGGAAATTCAGCACAGAGTGTGGCAAAAGAGCTTGGTTGTTCCCAATTGAAATGTTATAAAGGACAACATATGGGTTGACGAAAGACGTCAACATGTCAGGACAGAAAACACAAAGCAATGTGCTTTAAGAACAGAAAATGACCAATAAAATGCGTGAAAAAACAAGTCAGCGTTTGTGTGATTTGTAAGAGATGGGTAAAACAAAAGACAGCACCAACACCTAAACAGAAGCAAAGGAATTTACAGTGGGCTAAAAAGAAGCAAATGTGGACTGTGAATGACTTGATGAATCTGATATTCAGGGATTATCTATGAATCTGGATAGGCCAAAAAGAAGATACTTAAACTTTTGTCAGGTGCTGTTCCAGCAAAGCCTGTAATGATGACTGCCTGAAGAAAAAATTTCCCCAGTTATTTATATTACAAGGCTTCATGTAAGGCGAAGGACCAGCAGAGATGGCAATCATTACCTCAACAGTAAATGCACAGGTGTACAGTGACATTTAGACACTTTTCTAATTCAATCAAGCAAAGGGGGTTAATTCTTTTTCTTTAGAAAAGGTATATCAACTCAATGACATGGCCAGTAAACAGTCTGGATCCAAATATGATTAAAAAATTTTGGTGGAAACAGAAAAATCTGTCAAAGGCTGTTTGAGAAAATTTTTTGGAGAATAGTGTTTCACTAGTGAAGTCCTGATATCCACCATAAAAGCCTGAAGGGTAGCACAAAATTACTAATTGTGATACTTTTGTTGTTGATTTCATATTTTTTTTCTCTTCCACTTGATGTGGAAAATTATCTGCTATTAAGATAATAATTTAACTGGATTTATTTCACAAAGCCAGAACCAGTCATTACACAAAAATAGTTGTGCGTTATCTGTGTTTTTATGTGATACAAAGTGAAACAAAAAAATGAAAGAACAAGTTTAGTTATTCCATAATTTTTGCCAGGGGTTGTATAAAACACTTGATTCCTCTAGAGCCAAAGATATCAGCAGCAGGGATTTAGAGCTCTGAAAATCCCTGCTCAGTGCCTGTTAACACTTAGCATGATGAGTTACAGTTTCAAAATTGCCTTCACTGACTACACTCAACATAGAAATACTGATTTATCAACAATGGTCCAGTGGAAAAGCTATAAGAATTAACCCCACTGCTGGTCACAGTAACCATTACTGCTACAACTCCTTTTACTCGCTTGGTTCCTTTAAAAATCCAATTTACTCATTCTTGTGTATGACATAAAAGCAAAAGCAAATCCCTGACTGAGCTGATCAGAAAGAAAGCTTGCATGCAAAGGAAAAATAAACTCTCAACCAGCAAAATCAGAGGCATTTTAGAATGTACAGGTAGGTCTATAAGTTTTGGAACAATTACACTTTTTTGGTAATTTTGTCTTTGTACACCAGCAAATAGTCCAAATGTGATATGTGACTGTAAGGTTTAATTCAAGGAGTATGACAATAGAATTACATTTGTTCTTTAGGAATTGCAGGGATTTTATACACATTCCCATTTTCAGAGGTTCAAAAGCAACTGGACAAATATAATTTTAAATATAATGACTGTTTTTAATACTTGGATGAAACAGATTTGCAGTCAATGACTGTCTAAAGTCTAGAACACATGGAGATCACCAAATGCTGTCTTTCCTCCCTTAAGACCCTCTGCCAGGCCTTTACTGTAGCCACCTTCTGTTGCTGCTTTTTTGTGGGTTTCGTCTTTAGTGACGGAATAAAGACTTTTTGTTGGGTTGAGATCAGATGACTGACTTGTTCATGAAGAATACTGCATTTCTTCGCCTTGAACTCCTGGGTTGCTTTTGCAATATGCTTTGGGTGATTATCCATTTGCACTATGAAGTATCAGCCAATCACTTTTGCAGCATTTTGCTGAATCTGAGTAGAGTATAGCTCTGTACACTTCAGAATTCATTCTGATACTTATGTCACTTCATCATTATGCACTAGTGAGCCAGTTCCACTGGAAACCATACTGTACATACCCATGCCATATCATTGCCTATATTATGTTTGACAGATGATGTTGTATGCTTTGGATCATGAGCTGTTCCTTTCCTTCTCAATAATTTTTTTCTTCCCATCATTCTGGTACAAGTTCATCTTGGTTTAATCTGTACAAATATTTCATTCATTCAGTCATTCATTTATTCATTCCAGAGCTGGGCAGGCTTGTTTAGATGTTTTCCGGCAAAGTTTATTCTGTCCTTCCAGGGCTTGAGTGTAACCAGTGGTTTGCACCTATTTGTAAACGTCTGTATTTACATTCATGGAGGCATCTCCTGATTGTAGACTTTGACAATGATTCACCTACCTCCTCAACAGTGTTCTTGACTTGGCTAGATGGTGTGAAGGGGTTTTTCTTAACCAAAGAAAGAAAGAATTCTGTCATCACCCACTTCAGGTGTTTTCCATAGTCTTACAGGTTTATTATTTTGTTTTCAGTCTAATAATGTCCTCCTTCAGCTGCATCAACATCTCTTTGGACCTCATATTAAGAGTTTCAATGAACAGCTACCAAGTTAAATACTTGGAATCAATTCCAGATCTTTTATCCACATAATTTGTCCTGGAATAAAACAGGAACAGGCATCACCTGACCATGAAACTGCTTCTTAGTCAATTGTCCCATTACTTTTGAGTCTCTAAAAATGGAGACTTTGCATAATGTGTGTATGTTTCTTCGGCTGCTCCCTTGTAATTCCTAAGCAGTTAATGCAATTCTTTTGTAAAACCCCATGAACTATAGCTGAAAATCTGCACTTCAATTGCATTTTGATTGTTTGATTTGAAATCCACAGAGCTGGTGTACAAAAATCATGTCATTGCCCACACACTTTATTGCCCTAACCGTATTAACTGCAGTTGGGGGAAAATGTAAGCTTACAGAAAAAAACACCCCACCTGTGCACTTTTGCAAACTAACAGGGTACTTATTAATGTATTAACCTTTCGAGGATTGTTCACATCATTCATCTTGTTCTTAAAAGTTAGCTCTTGTTAGGAATTTTTTTCTTTTTGTTTTAATCCTAGCTGGCCCTGATGATGCTGTCTTTTATCATTTCCTTAAAACCTGTGAAATTAATTTCACAGGTTCATACTGCCCAACTGCCTCTATCTGAGCCTTAGGCCTCTAAACTGTCCTCAGATAACTGTGTGTTTTTAGTAAATGCTCCTCATGTTCCTGTAGTGTGATAGGAAAAAGTTTATAAATGTAGAATTTAAATGACATTTTTCTTCATGATTTGCAGCCTGCAAGAGTAATAAATTACACAGGTACTTCTATAACACTTTCTTGAACCTGTTTCATGATGTTGATCTGTCATCTCTTTTCAGCTAAAATCCCTCCATAATAAACTAGCATTAGATGAAATGAGCTACGTGATGGAGGAGTTGATGAATTCCCATCATTGCTTTTCACTGTATTTAAATGTATACTTACATAACTGTTTGAAATTATGTGATCATGAAGACAGTGGAAGTTAAATGATGAATGAACAGCTAGGCATGTCAGATTTGTGTGTGCAGATGTAGACCACATCCAATAAATGATTGTGAGTAAATAATAACAGTGGCACGCAAATATGTGGCAACTAATACTTGCTTGACATGCTCTGATTATCTCTTGCTTTAGCTGAAACCACGGAAGAGGAGGAGGATGTCTGGGTCCTGGGGGGCAGGAGGAAGATAAGGTGAAGTTTATAGATACAGATGAAGTGAAGTGACGACATGCAAGAAGAATGACTCAATCACCCACAGGCTGCATGCTACCAGACGTCAGACAGCATGCAGAGGAGATGAATACATGTGAAAGAAAAAGACCAAATCCTTGTGATATATACCACTGTTCAATGACTGATGAGAGAGCATGCTGGAAATGAGAAAAGTCTGCTTAGGTATAAAAAGAACAAATATTTGCTATAAATCCCATTGATATGTTTTTACAGTAAAGGCCAACAGTTCGTCTTACACAAATAGAGAATTGAAGAGAATTATTAGTATGGATTGACAAAAGACAGCAATGAATGTTTCGAACAAATATTGCAACACTCTAAGAAAACGCTGTAATTGGTTATTTAATCTAAATCCAAACTAAACTCCACTTCATATCTACAGACAAGCTTTGAATTCTGCAAGATTTTTATGAGACATCAATGTTCACTTCTGAACCTGTATTTTGTACTAATTATGAATTAGTACTAATTATCTGTATTTGCGTTAGACAGCACCAGTATATTTTTATCTGTGAAGTGATACTGGATGACTTCCTGTTTCCTTTTGTACACTTCTTTCTCTTAGTTCCAATAGTAATCAGCTACACTCCTCCAAATGGCTTTTTGATGTAACAAATCTGTCAAAAGACAGATTTGGGATAAGCATTTTCTTACTGCACACCTTGGATGTGGAATCATCTCCAAAAAGACCTGAACTTTAACAACCTTTCATCTATTGCTGAATTGAAAAGCATCATAAAGAATGTAGTGAAGAGACATGTTGAACTCTTTCTTGAGAGGCCACTAGCATGTTTTGTTGTACTTTGCACACTGTAATTTGTGTTTTAGATCTTGCATTTTATGTTGTATTTTTAATTTGTTCTGAGTTGTATGGCTGCTCCCTTCGCTAGGTCTATCTGGTAAAAGAGATTTGATCTCAGTGGGACTTCCTGGTTAAAAAAAGGTACAATAAATTAAGCATTTCCGTCTGTGTTGGTGTTCGTTTTTCTACTGCAGTTATCCTGCTTTGTTTGTATTTTGAAACTTCCACCTTACTAATGACATATATTTTGTATTTCAGGATTCAGGAATAAATAATCTTTCAGTAGGGAATACATAAAACATATAAAAGAAATATCAAGTCAATTGATTAAGATTTACTAGTCCCACAATCCTCAAAATGCATGCACTGTGTCAGACTACACATTTTGACATTTGACATCACCAAGGACATTTTTTAGACTTTAGAAAACTCCCACCAGAACAAGCAGCAGAAACCACAGCTTCAAAATTAAGCCTCTGCGAAAGCACCTTGAAGTACAATATCATGGAGGATTGCTAGCTGCTGGCTGCAGGACTCTGATATTAGCTGATATTATGCATGAGGGTGATGGGTCACTAGCTTGATTGGCATGGCCAGCCTAGAGTGATTGACAAGCCTGCAGGAGGCAGGCCAGTCCAGACATCTACTGGTGAACTGGAGTTGCATGCACATCATTTTAATTCATTTCATACATGATTGATGTTCTGCTGTCATTTGTCAGTTGAGTACACAATATATTTTACTCAGTGTAGCTGTTCATTTTTTTTTTAAAAAGTAGAGTTTAATTGGTTTTCAGTTCACTTTAATTATTGCTTGTACTGTTTCTTTATTTCATAAAGATTTATATTTTAATGGATTCTGGTTTAATGCACTCTTTGTACATTTCTAGCATGAATTAGAATGTGTATCATTCACCTCACCTGTCAGCTATTTAATGATGCTACATGTGTTATTTTCTCTAGTCAATAATGCTGCTCCCTTTGCTTTGTATATTTGAATGCTTAAATTCCATGTTGGTCTATTTGCAAGTGCATAGCATGCTACAACAAGGCAATTGTATACACTCATTTTTTAGGCCTCTAAATCAACTTAGCTTAGAAAAGTAGTTGGGAAAAATGTGAAGGCAACACCATCAAGGGTCGGACGTCTTATTGGAGGCTGTCTCTTAAAGAGTCTTCATTTGCCTGATAGCATGTTTCCTGATTGTCATGATTGTGCCAGTTTTGATTGATTCTCTTAGAATTTGCACCTCCTCTTCATGGTTTGCTGCCACCAACCAGCTAACCGCACCAAGGCTGGTATCTGTGTCGCGGCACAAGAATGCATTTCAATGCTTGAAATATTCTCCTTCTGAAATCAGACAAGGTCCCCAACTTTACTATACAGTGTAAGCTTTGTTGTTAGCAGTGAAAATCCTGCCAACTAAATAAATATCTACAGGACATTTTTTGCTTTATTCCCCAGTTCAAAAGATCTGCTAGAAAAACATAAGTTGAGTTACACTGGTAACTTCTATTCTGTTACCCACTGCATTTCAATCCTAACCCATGCAATACTGGAGTTAGGTTGGGGGATACTCTACAAGACTGTAGATAGAGCTTTCTCTTCAATTTAGCTACAGTGCACCAGTGGGTGATGGCTCTGCTTGCCACATCCATATGCAAATATTAGTGCATCTCAAAAATCTGAATATTGAGAAAGCATTCTTTATTCATAATTTAAGAGGTACACTGTAATATTTTCTATAGTCATATAGAAAATCAGAAATCCAGTATCTCAAATTATATTTCATTGTGAGTTTGAGTCAATTACTGTTCAAACAGTATAAATACTGTAAAGCTCATGGGCTAGATCTCCATACACAAAAACAGTCATGGGGAAAACTGGTGATTTGCCAGTTGACCATCACTGACACCCTCCTTGAGGAGGGTAAGCAACAGAAGGTCATTGCTAAAAAGGCTGGCTGTTCAGAGTGCTGTATTAAAGCATATTAATGGAAATGTAACTGGAAGGGAAAAGTGCTGTAGAAAAAGGTGTACAAGCAACAGGAGTGACTACAGCCTTGAGAATATTTTCAAGAAAAGCTGATTCACCAATGTGAAACAGCTTTTCAAAGAGTGGACTGAGGCCACAACCGAATGGCGTTAGTGCCCAAACGTCTACGGGAAAGGGGCTAAAACTGTTACATTCCAAATATCAAGCCACTCCTGAACCAGCGAATGCCAGAAGCAGCTTATTTTGGTTAAGGAGAACAACAATGGACTGCTATTCAGTGGTTTAAATTCCTCCTTTTAGACGAAAGTAAAATTTGGAAATCAAGGTCCTAGAGTCTCGAGGGAGAGAGGAAAGGCATGGAATCCAAGGTGGCTGAAGTCCAGTGTAAAGTTTCAGCAGTCTGTGATGATTTGGGGTGCCATTATTATCTGCTGGTGTCGGTGCTTTTTGGTCCACTGTGTTGTATCAAGTCATTAGCCTCATAGCATAATTGCCTAAATCATTTTTTTGCCAAATTGTGATATCTGCCTAACTAAAACAATGACATTGTTTTCTCGTGTTTTTTCTTGTTTTCCAAAAACATTGAAATATGACTTGGGCAATTATGCTATGAGGCTAACGAATTTAAGTCCATAGTCAACACAGAACCTAGCAGGAGATTTTAGAGCATTTACACTTCTGTCTGCAGATAATTTTTATAGAGATATTGATTTCCTTTTTCTGCAGGACTTGCCCACAGTGCCAAAACTTCTACTAAATTGTTTGTTGACCATGATATTGCTGTGCTTGATTGGCCAGCCAACTTTCCTGACTTCAACCCCATAGAGAATCTATTGCCAAGAGGAAGATGAAACACCTGACCCAACAACGCAGACAAGAAGGTCACTATCAAAGTAACCTCAGCTTGAATAACACTTTGGCAGTGCCACAAGCTGATCACATTCATGCCACGCCCCATTTGTGCATTAATCCATGGTACAGGGGCCCCAACAAAATACTAAGTGTATGAATGAACATACTTTTCACAAGTATGCAGTTCTGTAATAATGTTTTTTTTGTTTGATATTAGTAAATATAATTTGAGATATCAGAGTTCTGATTTTCATGTGCTTTAAGCCATAATCATCAAAATTAAAACAATGAAATAGTTCATGTAATGAATGCAGAACATAAGAAAGCTTAACCTTTTAAATACATTTCAAGAAAAATTAACTTCTTTACAATTTTCCATTTTTTTAGAGGCACTGTTACAGTTTATGCTCCATGGCTACAGAAACATTCCACTGTTTTTACAGGCCAAAAACAAGTTAAGATTTTTTTTTTAATCTAAAGAAACATGTATTTGCATTCAGTATTACTTACCAAAACACACTGTCTGCATCCTTCAGGATTAACAAATGTGTTAAACGCAAGCAGTCTTCCTCTTCACTGCTTTGGTTGGTGTGTGGCTGCCGCCAACTGCATGTTGGAGGCTGGGCATGTGTGTTCTTGTTTAAATGTATAAACCGATACAGAACACGAATCCAAAGAGAAAGTCACTTTTACTTATATATAAATCAACATACAAAGAGACTAGTTTGTCACCTTAAAACCAACCTTCAAAGCATCAAGATTCAAAATAAGCAAAAATGTTGACAAATCAACCAACTAGGCATTGATTGCAAGACTATGATAAAGAACTGAAAGCTGTTTCAGTCATTTTGTTAATCCCTTGTAGCTGTGACAAACATACAGTCAGCCACTTGCCAGACGAGTTATTCTGAGACAGGTTTTTCTCCCTTTCTACACAATGAAATATGAATAGAAGTGGTGGGGATAGTTGGCAGCTGTCAACAAATTCCACAGCTTCCCGCCACCACTGATCAATCAGTCCCGTATCTGAACCACAACCATGCTAACCCGCTGGCTAGAACTGACATTAATCCTAAATCTTTCAGTCAGTGCAGAGGAATAACAGGATATAATGTGGTGGTGGGAGTGAATTCTGATACAGGCTCTAACAAGGAAAGGTGCCAGTGCTAATGAGTGTATCTGTGGCTCTTTAACGAGCCTGATTTGATGTCCTAATTCACAATGAGCTGTGTCTTAGAGGTGCAGGATAATGAGCAGGACCGGGAATCCCAAGGCAGCAGCTTGTGTAACCCATCTCATGCAGGGGACAGTCACTCCCAGAGTGTGAGAGAGACAGACAGTACCAGAGAGAGCAGGAAGGACATATTCCATGTCTGTAGGAGAGAGGAGGGTGTGAGGGAGGAGGGTACATGTCATCCCTGCTTGATATGATTGTTTGTACACACCAATCATTGAATCGCTGCGTCCAAGTGAGAAAAGCTTGTGTTCTCTGTGACAAACTGACCTCGGGCATCAAAAGCACTCAGAGAAAGAGGAAATGGAGAAGGGAAGCATGGCGGGTGGGGAAGAAGAGGCAGCTCTAGAGAACAGACACCAAATATTTTGGATACTGATCAAAAAAATGTCTTGTTCTGAATAAAAACTGTCCTCTTCTGTGCTTAAATCACACAAATGTTGCTTCATTTTTATTGAGCAACCCTGAAAAAAATGTGAGTGCACTCTGAAGCAAATTAACAAATGTGGAGCTCAGTGACCTCAGTGCAGAGACCATGCACACAGAGTATGCAGTGTGTCCTACCACCCCCACCTCTTACTGCTGCGTCTGCATGGCTGCATTAGTCAAGCTCTGATGGGTTTTTCCGCCATGAGAAGCAGAGCATGACATGCGCTCAACAATGGCAGGCAGATGACGAGCCAGCTCCATTTGATGATGGCCTCTGCCGATGCGGCCTCTTTTTTTTTGATGTGGAGGAATACAAGGGCAGCGTGATTCATTAAGGGTGCACAGGTGGTCCGAGATCTAATGAGTCACATTTTGTGTGGTTCAAATGGCTCAGAGAAGGATGTACATGCTTAAAAACAACACTTTCAGAGTTATGATCCTCTTTTTCATTGCAGTGCAGAGGTCTCAGCTGCTTTTCCCCCAATCAAGAGGATAGATTTCACACCAAGAATTTGAAGGAGCACCAAAATGACTTACTAAAACCCTACTCATGACCCACAGTGACTGTGGCTATTATGTGGGTTATAAATCTCCAACTAGTTTCTATTCAAACCTTTAAACATTCAAGCATGAAATGTTATGAGAAAGAAACACTGAATAAACAGACGCTGGCTGTTTTTATCAATCAGCTTTCAAAGCTGTGACTGTAAGCCACAGTTGTGGGTGCTTCTGATGGCATCTCTAATCACTCTTGGCTATTAACAGTGCCCCCCTCTGGCTACCTGCCAGTCTAATTAGAATACTGTTTCGCATCAATCAGCTATAAAGTACAGTTCAAAGACATCTAAGGCACTGTAGTCTAGAAATTAAGTTGTCTTGTGTAATATCACTTATATTACTATGTATTATAAACTATACATCAATTAGTTTTAATGATTATAATAGTTTTTGAAGTAAGAAGACATTAGCAGTCTAACTTCCCTTGATTATCTTTGAAAATAATACTAAAAACCTTCTCTGACAACAGCTTGTTTTAGCATGCTAGTCAATTCATCACAGGAATCACAACAATCCAAATTGTACCTGATCTATTAACTGCTTGCCACTGAGCACCATTTGAACGTTTGACCTTCTAGCACAGCTCCTGACATTATGTTGACATTTAAAGTAATCCCTCCCGCGGTTCTTAATCCCAGTTGCCGTGGACTGCCCTGGCCATTCGCTGAGATCAAGCCCCTTTTGGTACACGCTGCTCTCACCACACACAGACAGAAAAGGCAGGGAGAAAAACACAACTCTGATACTGCAAGTCAGCGACACCCTTGTACTTTAGAGAAATCACAGCTCAAAACATGCAGAGGAAAGGGCTTGTTAATAGTCATACACAAATTGAGACATTAGGGCAAGAAGTTTGAATATGCAACATGAGGATGGATTATCATTACGTTTCAGTCAGTCAGTCTAAGGATTAATTTTTCTAAAACAAAAACTAAATTAATACCTGTCAGTGTTTGGACACACACACACAGCTATTCTAAAAGTAGCTACAAACCTCATTCCCAGAAAAGTTGGAATATTTTTCCAAATGTAATAAAAGCAAAAACGTGTGAAAGCTTAATTCAAAGAAACATTCGTTTAACTGAGCAAAGTACAAAAAAAAAGATTTTTCTCAGTTGTACTAACCAATTTCATTGTACTTTGTAAACATACACAAAGTTAAACTTTGATGGCTATAACATGCCAAAGTTGGGACAGAGTTAAAGTAAGATTGAAAAGTGCACAGAATATTCAAGGAATAGAAGTTTGGAAGACTCTGCATTAATCAGACTAATAGGACACAGGTGAGGCATCATGACTGGGTATGAAAGTTGCAATCAATCAAAGGCTCAGTCTTTGCTAGCAAGGGCAGGTCGTGGCTCACACCTTTGTGTCCGACTACTGCCGTTATCGAGACATAGGATAGCCATGCCAATTTCAGCAGGACAATCCCAAACCACATTCTAAAGGGACTACAAAAGTGTGGCTTCGTAGACACAAGTGCATGCGCTTGACTGACCTGCTGCCAGTCCAGATCTATCACCTATTGACGAGGCATGGCGCATCACGAAGAGGAGAATCAGTGGACCACAGAATGTTAAGGGGTTTAGGTTTTGTATCAAGCAAGTATAGATGAAATTTCCAATTGAAAAACTACAACAATCAGTATCCTCAGTTCCATAAAGATGAAAAAGTGTTATTAAAAGGAACGCTGGTGTAACACAATGTTAAACATGTCTCTGCCCCAATTTTTCTTACTTTGTAGCCATCAAATTCTGAATCTGTAACAAATACAATAAAGTCAGTCAGTAGAACTACTGACAAGTCTTTTCTTTGTACTTTTACCATTTAAAGGTTCACAGGAAACAACATATACATTTTGTTTTTATAGCATTCTGGAAAATAACCTGACTTTTCTGGAAATGGGGTTTCTAACATCTGGAAGCGGAAATACTGTTTCATGTACAAAAAAAAAGATGAACTCATCTAAGCTATGCCTCTTTTTCGTATTTTAACACATTTTCTTTTAAGCATGTTGTTCCTTCACTTTCCCAGCAGGGACACCTTCTAATATTGTGTTATGTTGGACTTGCATAACCTAACTGCATTTCACCAGTCAGAGAAAGTTTCACATGGACAAAAGGCCCCGACAGAGAAAAAGTGATTTAAATGAGAGGTACAAGATGACAACCCATTTATTTAGTAATACATTCTGCAAACTAGAAATTTTATTCAAACTTCAAAGGCTAAAAAATGAAAGAAAGGAGGGGGGAAAAAGGGGGAGAAAATTTCAGGAGCAGGGAGAAAAATGCATCTATTCACAAGCAAGGAATGCAATTTGTTCAATCGACAACACAAATAGTACAATTTAGTTCAGGGAGCAAAGCTTTTTTTTTATACACATTTCTTTTTTCTGCCATTCCTTTGGAGCTAGAACATAATACAAAATATACAGTTATTGAACTTTGTAAAATCACTCACAGAGGCCTCTGAGAAGCATTTGAATCAACACTGACAATACTTAACTACAGCACTCTAAAGCTATCATGAATGTAATCATAAATAGAGCAGACATTAATGTATGTATGCACATTTTGAATGCTTACGAGGTTACCATGTTAAAACACTTGCATTTGTTGAAAGTATGACATCATCTGCAGTGGAAATTAAATGTTTTCATGACAGAGATTTGATACGGTTAACATGGAAAGAAAACAAAAACAAAAAAAAAAACAGCAAAGGTTGAAAAGTTTTAACTTGTGACAACCCGGCAAAGTCACTTTGCTGATAGCTAAGTACCTTAAAATGGACAGATTTCAATCTTTTAAGAGTGTAATGTTAGCAGCATTACTCCTCTCATAGTGTTTTGTTGGACAAGTACTTTAGGGGGCAATGTGAGTTTGGGTAAGGCAAATCGGTGAGCTTATTTATGAGCTGAAAAAAGGTCTTAGCGAGGCTCAGCTCGTCCTGTAAGGGGACGAATAAACCACCACTGCTAAGGGTCACACAGTAAACGCCAAAACTGAGGTACATTAATATGCACAAGAGGGCGCAAGCTTTTAAAATCTCTTCAGCTTCTGCCAGGTCTGTACAAGAATATACAGGATGCATTCCAGGCAACCAAAGGTAACTCTGTAAATAGCTTTATAATATTTTTTTTTCATACAATAACAATTTTCTGAAAAGAAAAAAAGCTGATTATATAGACGATCAGTGCATATGACTTCTCACACATCTCACGTTTAAAACCCTGAACTCAGTACAATTATAGATTTGAGATAAGTGAGCATCACACAAGTGTACAAGAAGCTAAAATTACATGGGTGAGTGTTTGAGGACATTGGCTGGGGTTGAGGGGTGGCTTATAGGACAAGGCCAATAGTGTTCCTAGTTTCTAAAACAGGCTGTCTTTTCCAGTAGTTTCATCTCTATTTGTTAACATAAGTACATATCGGGCAAACACTATACATGGATATAACCTTATCCCATTCAAACAGACCAGTGTTAAAGCAATAGAGTCAAGGGAAAACAATAAGAAAATGGCTCTAATTAAAATGAACTGCTTAACAAAAGACAAATTTCCTACTCCTACTGAGGTCACGAGGTATTTCAGTTAATGAAAAAATAAAAATAAAACAGGATAATATATGCTTGGAATAATTTTTGTTCAGTTTAGGGCAAACAATAGGGATGCAATGGAAATTTTAATTCAAACATGCACATGTGGACTAATCATAGTCAAGCCACTCTTGATACCCAACATTTCAGTTACAGCAATTCTGAATATTAAAAGTTCATTTCCACAGTTTCTGTTCTGCAGAAATTGGAAAATCCACAAGCATCATTTAAGGGCCACACCATTATTTCTAAATTATTTATGAAAAAACACACACCAGGGGGCATGAGTTTTTTTTACTGCCCCAGCTTATGAAGAAATATGTTTGTTCCTCATGAGGCTTGAAGAGAAAATGAGCAAAGTTAGAAATACCTACCAGGATTGCAACAAGCAGCTGGGTGCTGACAGATGTTAGATAAGAGACACTTGGTGCACTTAAATACAGCTAGTGCAGAGCAAAATAAATAGCTAAACGATTAAATATAAAAAAACATTTAAACTACTTTTTTTTATCCAAGCACACCAACTAAATGGACTTGAAGCACTGAATCAAGTATTAAGATATCATACTATGGCAGGAATACGATCCTGTAATTTTAAACCAAAAATATTTGACATTATTTTTACTCAGATTTTGTTTTTGTTTATTTTAATGGGAATGAACATTCAGTGAAACCACATCTTCATGCAAACACACAAACTGATTTTGACATGTCTATAGCCTTGAATTAGCTGCCACTTCAGCAAATCTTTTCATGTTTGTCATGTTTTTGTAGGATTACTGGTTAAAGGTACACTATGGAGTCTCTCAGTTGGGTTACATTCAACATTTCTTAGCAAATTCATTTTGCTTTAAGGCCTGTCAGACTTTTTTCCATAACATGTTTTCATTGGCTTCTCTCTCAATCATTGCCTGATTTTGCAGTATTACAATGGTTCTTTGGCATGCTTCCGTCACGCTATTGTGACGCCACCTGCTGAGATAAAAATTACTGCCCCCTGCAGTCAGCAAAAATGCATTTCATGTCACTTGCACATTTCATCCTTATGTGCACTGGTAGAGCGAGGACCTGCTCGTCAAAACATTTCTTTGCAACCAATGGTCAAAAACTCCACAGAGCACCTTTAAAAAGCAACCAACAGGAACAGAAAATATCTAAAGTTAGTCTGATAACTAAGCATTTATATATAAAAAAAAAATTATAGCTGGTTTCTATTATAGTGACACTTTTCATGATAGACTTTGCAAAATCTGAGGGTTCTTTGGCATTATTTGCCACATTAAAATTATTAGAATGCAGCTAATTTAGGATCAGTCAAAGTTAGTCTTTTCGTTTTAATAATTAGCCATAAATCTAAAAGCACTGAAAAAGTTAAGATTGTCATTTTGATTAATCAAGACTTGCAAATTTAGTACATTATTACTCTGTATGTTATAAATGGAACTGTTCAGTGTTGGTAACAGAAACACCAAAGTGATTCGAGGGAAAATTTAGTTGAAAACAAAATTCAACTAATCACCTCAAAACTAAAGGAGAACCACATTCTGTCCACGGCAAAAACGAGAAAAAAAAAACTAGCTCAAGCGAGATGATTTATTCCTTAAAAATTTAAGTCAAAAATATATACATACATAAATTTTCAACAATGCAACACACACAAAAATGGCAGAAAATAAATTTGAAATAAAACCATTTCTCTTCAAGAAATATCTCTACTGTGTGTGTTAAATCAGATTTAGTGACTGACTACCTTTGCCGAGGGGGAATGTTAACCCAGAGATCATATTGTACACTATAGCAGCAAACTGCATTGTGCTGTGCCTTACGGTGTCATGGAGGGAGCGTTTTAAGTAGAGCAAATGTGGTGGGAATAAAAAGGTGCTATACAACTATAAAAACTCAGGGGATGTGTTTGAATCGCCAAACCAAGCCTTGTGAGTTTTAGAGCCAACAATTTCTTATATGTTTTAACTACTAATTTATAAGTTTGTTTAAAATATTCAGTGCTTAAACTGTTCACATCAGTCAAACTATCAGGTGTTAAATGGAGAAGCTCAAATTTATCTGTAACACATACAAAAACTGAATCCCATTGGGGGGGGTGACGACACTTGGCATAGGCTGTCAAAGAGCTGAAAATGTGATTAAAAACATATGGCACCCACAGTGGTCAGTAGAGCTGATGCACATTTAGAAACTGATATTCTAATATGACAATAGAACAGTCAACACCTGACCAACTGCAAACATTTGTACACCACTAAATTTAATTACTTGTGTCATTTCAGGTTTCAACAAAGTTCTGATATTTATTTTAAAGTTCAACTTGAGTAAGATGTAAACTTTGCTATCCAATGCGGTTTAGAATTAGGAATAATGGAGCCTATGTTGAGTTGATATGAAACACTAGCAGGGAAAAAGGGCTAAAAAGGGGCAGGGAGAGAGCATTTCCCTTAAACTCCACCCAGTACGTCTGAACCACCTTGGCAAATTGAAACTGGAGTTCCAGTACAGAGCTGCATTTTACTGACATGTGTGCACATACATACACACAAGCACTCACGCATGCTTGCAAGTATCTACGAACATGTTAAACATGGGACCCATCAGATACCTCACAGAAATGGAAAAAGTAAAGATGTTTCCATTTCATACTTTCAGAATGATTGAGAAAACACCTTGCCATTCTTATTTGGGCATTTACAGAAAACTACTTACAAAAGCAAATGTCAAAAAAGCACAGGGGAAAAATAATTAGAATTCAAATGGTTTGATATAGAGCTTACTGTGCTGTCAACTATACAATTTACCCGTTTCTTAAAGGAGCATAGACTAATTGGTGAAAAAAAAAGAGGAAAAAAGAGAAGTAAAAGCGCAGAGACATTGTGCCTGGAGGACAAGCGATAATATTCACTGAATAGACATTTGTTAGAATTCCAGAAGAGCAGGAAAAGGCAGATAGTGCATAAAAGGTTCTCTTTTTCCATTTCTTTCATTTTTTAACTTAAATCAAGCTGCATTAAATACAGGCTGTTTGTACAGGACAATTGCACTTCACAAAAACAGAAATATACAAATACACACAAGGAAATGTGAATCAAATTAATTACAGCAAAAAAATACTACTTAAGCTGATTATTTAACAAAAAGAAAGAAAACTTTGTGAACTCACTTGTTATGGATTACTTTAGAGGAGAATATTTAGGTGGGTGAACATAAAGGGGAGACAAGACAGTGGGGATCCTGAACTCCAGAGTGGACTGGTGCTGCACTATTCCAGGTTTGTGTGCATGCATCTCCTCTTCCTCTTTCTCCTCTTCCTCCTCCCATGAAATTCCCTTCTTAGAAACCAAAAGCTCAGAGTGACGGAGAGAGACTGCTGAGCTGAGCTGCTGTGGGTCTTGAGAGGATGGTGGTTTGTAAACTCTATGCTGTGTTAGTGGTACGATGCTGTGTTACCACATGTCGTCTGTGGACGCAGAGTCCTTGATAAGAGAGGAGAGGAAGGAAAAACCCTTCAGACTCTGGCTGTACATCCATGAGAACTCCATTAAGACCAAGAGTGAATAGAGAAATATAAAATTACACGATTTGCCCCAAGCATATTTGATCCTCCAGATCAAGAACAAAACAGAACTATACACAGTGGTCACAGATAATTCTCCATATTAACTGGCTGACAAGTGTCATATATAATTCTGTTACCAAGTCTCAACTCTAATGGATCAACAGAGGAAACTCAACTTATAACACCACCACAAAATCACATGACAGCTGTAAATATCTGTAGATCCACAAATACCAACTCAAGTCTAAGATGTAGTCTTTATTCTAATTTATCAATGCAATCTTTAAATTAGTTCATAAAAATAATATGTACCAAATTTAGTAAGTGACACTCCCATTAAACAGATCTTAAGGTGAAATTATCAAATGTAACTTGATGTCATTGGTTCTGTTGGAACTAGAGAAATTAAGAATAAAGTTTTCCTAGTTTTATCATTGCTTTTAACATTATTCTGCACGTTATGTATCAGCAGCTCCACTTCTTATCTGCAATACAATTAATTATGCACTTTTACGATATAAATCAAAAAGAGAGCTCTCTCTCTTGAAGTCTGTGTGAGGGGCACGGGCTATTCATTTTCTCCCACATGCTGCAGCACCATGCCATATACACATACAAGTGGTTACACCACAGTCGAGCCTGATAACGCTTATTGCAACAAGTGCAACAGGTCTTGTGCATTAAGATAGTAAACAGGAGCAATCTGCCAAAACATCCAGTGAAAGTGCATAACACACAGACAAAACACAGCACACTTTCTTTGACTAGCTTGTAGTTTATCTCTCATTACCCAAGGCATGTCAGGTATGCTAGTCTACAGCCCATACACAGATCTAACAAAATTTAAAGAACTAATAAGAGTACTTTTAAAGTACCATATTGACAATATTACAGGTAAGAGTAGGAGCACCGTTACATTTTTTCTTAAAGCAAGGACAACAGGAGAAGTAAAGTGTAGTTCAGTGTGCATTTGAAAGCTATTTTACTTTCGACATCAGCAGATCCCCAGTGTTAAGAGGACTTGAGCAGTAGGTCCCAATCCAAACTGTTTACGCATATTTTGACATTTCCCGCCAATGACGAGAGAAATATCTGGTTGCTAGTATCAAAACTAGTTTTATAAGACTACAAATTACACACATACCTCAGTTTAACCCTAGTACTGCCAGCTATACGAACAGCAGTGAATGAAAACACCGGAAGTGATCAATATATAGTCGCCCGGCAGTACACTAAACTTATCTGGGACATCAATATATTGAGGTCCTGCAGTACTAGGGTTAAGGTCTGTATAGCCGATCCGTCTTAAAAAAAAAATGCTAAACCAGTTTGAACTCTTGACTTATGGCCAAAAATGTTTTATTAGGTCTTTTTTTTTTTTAAGTTCAAGAGAACCTTTCTGTCAAATCTGACAAAATCTCAAGATATCACATACCCAAAAATACATTAAAAAAAACTGAAATGCTTCTTTGGATTTGGTCCATTTTACATTACCTTTTTGGCAACTTTTGTTTTGAAATACGCAATATAATTTTTTTATTTTTTTAAAACCCAACCCATTCACCACCAAACCATTATTGTATAGATAGAGAGGTACAGTTCCATATTAGATGTTGTTAAACTTAATACAATTTAAACATTTCATCTTTATAAATTATTATTGTACAAAATATTTATATGTTGTTATAATTTTAAGTTTGTTAAGCAACAAATTTGTCAATATTACTATTGGCACCTTTTTGATTTGGTTTTTGTCTTATCAAAAAGACACAAAAACTGGGTAACTGCATGAAGCAGATCCCATCAGAAATTTTTTGAAAAGCAGAAAGATGCCTCAGGGATGGCAAAAGCAGTAAAAGATGTCTTAAATTAGATTTCTCCTGCCATTTAAAATGTTATTATTACTGTTAACAAAAATTACCTACATGATCGAACCCTGAGATATAGCTTGTGTGAGATTATCTTCCCTATTGTGCACCACAATGTAAAAAACAGCAGGTTTGAATTCAAAGAAAACGCAACAGTAGTTATTAAATGCGGCTATTTTGTATTCAAACATAATTATCATCCTTACCGAGGCATTATAAAATACCTACCTAGAGTCTCCAAGGCTAGTCAAAGATTGCACTCAGAGCAGTGTAGGTAGTATTCATCTAGCTTGGCTGTATTGCCAAACAAAACTGTATAGAGCCATTGTGTTCCTGACTATGCTTGGCATCTTCTCTTATGGATTGTCGTTACACATTGGGGTGTTTTACACAACAGTAGCCTGTACCAGAATGAGAGGTGCAGTTGCCAAACCGCTCTAATCTGAACAAACAATAGGATCAATTACAGTGTCCTACTGAAATATTCAACTAATTAAACTTCATTGTATTTCATCTTGTCAGAGTTTATAATTATTCTATTAGGATTTGTTATTACGCATCACCATCTCAGCCTTCATAAAGGTTGGAAAAATCTTTAGTACTTATTCAAATCACACTTAATAATGTGAAGCTCCTGAAAGAAAAATTCAGAGACAGAATGAGCTAGATGGATATATCACCGCAAGGTGTATCAATACTTTAAAAAAACTGCACATCCTTCAAAAAGAGGGCTGTTAATACATGAAACATAAAAACGTTGCAATATTAGCAGGTTGGACCATGGTCTCAAGGACGACTCAGACAAAGCACATGAGCTATAACAAGAGAACTCCCTTAATTTTTTTTTTTTTTTAAAAAAAGGTCAACGTGAAAATAGCCCTTTAAAACAAAATTAAGGGGGAGAACAAAAAATACTCGCAAATTAAAAAAAAAAAAAAAAAAAAAGGTTAGAAAAAA
>VUQH01002337.1:0-14686 GCA_015106775.1 Etroplus canarensis
GTAAACCTGTCCCTCTCTCTCTCTCTCTCTCTCTCTGACTCGCACACACACACACAATCTGCAATACCTCAATTGCTGCTACCGCACTCTCTTTTGGCGCTAGTGTCTTGTTCTTGTGTTTTCTTTTTTTTGTCCTTTCTTGTGTACTGTTTTTGCATTGTAGGGTGTCCTTTGTATTGTTTGCATTGCATTGCATTGTTGCAACTATTGCACATGCTGCACATGTTGCACTTTATTTATTTATCTATTTTTTAAAATCTTTTAAACTTAAATTTTTAACTGTAGGAAAAAAAAAAAAACTAGTCCTGTCTCTGTCACATGTCATATGTTTACATGTTTATATGTTGCACCAGGTCCTGGAGAAACACTATTTCATTTCACTATGTTTTGCGTCAGCTATATGTGGTTGAAATGACAATAAAGCTCTCTTGAATCTTGAACATGTGCAGAAGACGGATAGTGGATATATCGGACAAAAGATGTTGAAGATGGAGCTGCCAGGCAGGAGAAAAAGAGGAAGGCCACAGAGGAATACAGAGGGTTGATGTGACAGAAGATGATGCAAGTGATAAGGTAATATTGAGGCTGCTGATCTACTTTAGTGAACCCGAGATGGAACAGCGAAAGAAGAAGACGAAGAAGAAGGAGAAGAAGGAAAAGCCAGAAGCAAGCAGAAGAAGAAAACTCTACATGGGGTTAAATTTTCTTAAAACCTACCTACCTAAATGTTATTGTGGCTGAAAGTTTGCATTACTAGAGGCTTGGCTGTTCTATGTGACAAGTGGGTGCTGATACAAGTGGCTGTAGCTTACAGTTCTGCGCTAGGCTTCACCTCTCTTCATTCCAATTCATTAGCAATTTTCTTCTACAATTAATAAAGTATTTGATTCCAATTCTGATTCCAGTCACTGACCTGCACCTCTCAGCTGAGGTTGTGGTTTTTAAGGAAATAAAAGTGACTTGCTGAGCAGTTAATTGCACTATCAGTATGTACCCCAGGTTTTGGTGAAAGAAATTCTAGTAATTTATGTTACTTAGCTCTAAACAGACATCTGTGCCTGTGCAATGCACTCATGCAGTCTATTAATGCAGCTTGCCAACCTACCTCATAAGCATTAGCAATTCTGGCAGCAAAAAGCCAATTTAGCAAAGCCAAAAATGCTAAAATCGAACAAAATTGAACTTTACAAACAGATGGGTGACAATGCAGGGGCAATGTCTGGGATGCTCGGTCCTTTCAAGAACCTCGTTACAGTAAATAGTTTGAACTGTTTTCAAATCAGGGACTTTTTGTTAATTGTATGGATTATAAGCTTACAAAGCCGATATCTGTTGCTCACCTTCAGTTTCTATGTACTTGACTCATTGCATCAGACACGTGGCTGTTTAGCTAAGAAAAATTGATGCTTCTGAGTCTCAAACACTTTTGAATAAACTGCAATGCGACAAGAATGCCAATAAAGAGACAAAAAGCAGAGGGAGACTGCTCTCTCGACCTCATTGACTCAGTAAGTCTCTGTGAGATCACTGCTGGGAAGTTTAAACAGTAATCTGACAACATCACCACCCACTCCCATGACCCCCTCATCCCCTGGCTGGCCTCCACCCATACCCAGACCCACACACACACACACACACACCTCTCATCCTGAGCCCACTGGTCTTTTTAAGCATCGGCATGACATCATCCTTCTGGATTGGAAAAGGGGTCTGTTGGGGGAAGGGAAGGAGGATGAAGAGCGGGGAGAGGGGTGGCCCGGCCTGTTTTGGAGCCAGACAGACATGTTTAGGTTTGAAATGAGCCGAACTGGATCGGTTACAGAGAATGAGAAAGTAAGAGAGAGAGAGAGCACTAGAGAAAAAACAGGAGAGGAGAGTGGCTGCAAGAGAGTGAACGAAAGACATTTTTACATATTTTTTTCCCCTCTTTAGACTATTAGAGGATAGAGGTTATATATGCTTCAGCTATCAAGATAAAAAATGAAAAAGTCAAAACAGGGTCAGAGAGCAGACTAAAGGTTGGGAAACACTGTCTATATACCCTCTATCCCATTATTTCTTTATCTTTCCATGTGCATCTGTAAGCCTGCCTCCTGATCCTGCTCTGCTCTTTTTCTATTTGACTGATAGTTTCTGTTTTTTCTTGATTCTTCACAATATCCCCCCTGCTATCCTCTCTTCGCCGCCCTCCTATAAATACCCCCCTGCCCCCAGATAGAGTGACAGACCATTTCTCCATGCTCTACATACCCCGCAGACAGTAGCTATTATACATTCTGCCCATGATATTTCTGCAGTCTGTCTTCACCTCCGTTCAGAGTTCACAGCTTTAATGGTGGAAAAGTCTTCACCAGCGCAAAATAAAATGATTAACACAAACAATCTGACTTTATTATCAGAATTTCACAGGGTTAATTTTTTTGAATACACCCGAATGTTCACTGATTTGTAAAGAGCATGAAGATAGAACTATGAAAAGAACAGCAAAAACAGAACACAAAACATCACCGGCCGCTTCATTAGGTATACCTGTTCAACTGCTGCTCATTAAAGCAAATATTTAATTGGCCAATCAGACAGCAGCAAGTCAATTCATTTAGGCATGGTCAAGATAAACTGCTGAAGTTCAAATCAAGTATCAGAATAGGGAAGAAAAGCAACTATGAATGTGGGATGGCTGTTAGTGATAGACAGACTGCTCTCGAGTATTTCAGAAACTGCTCAACTACTGGGATTTTCCTGCAAAACCATCTCTAGAATTTACAGAGAGTAGTCTGACAAAGAGAAAATATCCAGTGAGTGGCAGTTCTCGGTGTGAAAATGCCTTGTTGATGCCAGAGGTCTAAAGAAAATGCTGCAAGATGACAGGAAAGCAACTGTGACTGAAAACATTCAGATGGCAAGGCCAGAGTTTGGCGTCACCAATATGAAAGCATGGATCCATCCTGCCTTGCATCAATGGTTCAGTCTGCTGCTGGTGGTGTAATGGTGTGGGGGATACTTTCTTGGCACACTTAGTACCAACTGAGTCCCAATGCCACAGCCTACCTGAGTATTTCTAATGACCATATCATACCCATCGTCTGATGGCCACACCAAGCAGGACAATACACCATGTCACAAAACTCAAGCCATCTCAAACTGGTGTCTTGAGCATGACAGTGAGTTTACTGTACTAAAATGGCCTCCACATTCAGTAGTTTTCCTTCCAATAGAGCACCTTTGGGATGTGGTGGAAAAAGAGAGTCACATCATGTATGTGCAGCCAGCAAATCTGCAGCAACTGTGTGATCCTAGTTTGTCAATATGGAGCAAAATCTCTGAGGAATCCTTTCAGTGCCTTACTGAATCTATGCCACAAAGAATTAAGACAGTTCTGAAGGTAAGAGGGAGTCCAAAACAGTACTAGCAAGGTATACCTAATACAGTGACTAGTGGGTGTACAGCTAAATAAAATCTGGTTCTCAAATAATAAATAATTCTTTTCATGACACTTAATATTTAATGCTAAATACATTTTTCCCTGTCACCAGTATGTATTATCTGCCTTTATCCTTTAAAGTTCCATTTCGTATCTGGAACAGGTATATTCATTTTGTTAAAAGAGAATTTTTTGGATCAAAAGAAAAATATGCTGGGAAATCTGTTTATTATTAACATAGAAGACATTTTATTTGGAAAAAATATATATCAGTCATCTCTTTAAACTGTATAAACAGAAATATTTCTTTGACCTGATTATTCCCAGTCATGGTGCATTAATACACCTGCAAATCTGCTCCCTAACATGATTAATTCAACCACAAAATATTTAACGGGCCTTCACAAGCTTTGATGTGGCTCTCTTTTTCAAGTGTAGCCTATTTATCTGAATCTCTCCTCTCATCCCTCTCTTCTTCTTTCAGCAGCTCTTTATCTCCTCTATTTGTTTGTTCTCTGCCACACATTCCCTGAGCCCACTCTCATTAAGAGCCTGGTGAGGGGGAAGAAGAGAGAAAGACCCAGAAACACACTGAGAAAGGTTAGTAGGCCAAGAAGGAGGTGCAAGGGAAATTAGGCCGTTTCAATATATGAGAATAATCAAATTAGGATGGAGGATAAGAGGAAAGACTAGACTAGCAGTGAGGCTGAAGAGAAACAGGAGCCAAAGTGTCACATGAAAAGGCAGAAACTGTTCTTTCATCTACCCACACATCTCAACAACAGCAGAGCTGATCACTCTCTAGGGGACAAGGAGGGCTCCCACTAAATTTGTTGCATGCATAAAAATGATTAGTGCTCATATTATGTTAGTCATCAATCATTCTGAAAAAAGAACGACCTTCCTGGAGCACCGCAGACTGCAGATGGCAGAAAACGCTCTGATTCTGTGTGGGACTTCTGCATACTTCTCCTGAGCTCTCACATACTTGCATAGTTGTCTCAAGTGGACAGGATATTACATCATGTCAAGAAAATGTGCTCTTTAATGATAGTAGTCAAGCTGGGAGACTAGTCTGTGCCCATGAAACGAGCACTGGAGGTGCAAGCATAACACTTTCCTGAGGCTGGGCTCCTAAAACAATAGTGGCATTTTTCTTCAAATGCAGACCAAAGCTGCAAACATTTAGGACTTAATGATAAATTACAACAACCAGAAAAGAAATACACAGTGTACACTTGAATTATTTATGTCGACAGCTCAGTATAAACATAAGTCTGTAAACAGTGACGTCCTAACATTGGATCCACTTGTGCATCTTTATCATGTCTTTCTCCAGTATTTATTTTCCATTAGTTCACACTCATCTGCAACAATAAGTTGGCTACTGATTAAAGGTGTTAGGCAACTTGTGATGAATTTGCTGTTTTTCTCTGTTTTGTGTCTTTCTAAAAAGAAAACTGTCAGTTATGAAGTATTGACATGACAAAATAAACATTTTACATGTGTCACTAAGACCTACTGCCTCTGATTTTCAGTCCAGTTCTTGTGTAATTTGGCATATCTCAGCCTTTTCTCTCTGTTTTTCTTAAGAATGATTTGACAGCTGCCCTTCCACTGAGATAGTTTCTAATGAGGCTTCGGCAAATTGTAGATGGATCAGCTGAAGGGCCATATGCTTCTCTCAGGTCTTTGCTGGATTTTTTCTTATTTCTTAAAGAAATTAATTTTACATACTGTTCATCTGCTGTAGAGTTATTGCTTTTAGGCCTGCCACTTCTTCTTTTGTCCTCCACTTATCCATATTCCTAAAAAAGTGCACACTGCTATACCATAGTGTTTGGTAATCACCTTGTTTGAGCAAAATACAATTTTATAGCTGGCAAACTCTTATCTTTGGCATTTTTTATAGATTAAACCTAAATAAATTAGAACAAATTATGTTTTTCTGAGACAGGCAGCTAGTAACAAAGTGCGTAAAGATACAATTACAATTTTTTTTTGCCAAGTTGTCTTATGTGCAGACTCAACACTGGTTCATCCCATGTATTAGGTGCCTTTTTTATGCTTGAATGACTCATAGGTCAGTGTTAAGTGGCTTACCAATCATAAAAGATGTCTGTGAAAATGGCCAGGTACAAGGACTGGACAGGAAATGCCTGAAAAAGCACCCCATGTCCAAAGAAAATTTTGAAAGAACTTTAGCAAGCCTGTAGAGCTACAGCTCAAGACCCCTTTAAAAACCCAGCTTCCTGCAGTCACTATGCAACCACTAAAGGTATTATCCTGAAAATCCCCAATTTCTTCATAAATACTGACCTGCCCTGACCTCACTTGACACGATATGAGGTAAGATGCCATGGCCAGTTTGTTTTTTCTTTTTTATGCAAATTAGATAATTAAGAACTGACATATGCAATAGTAAAGTTAATTCCATAATATTTCTGAATTATTTTATTGATTCCAGCTGCAGCAACAGCAGATGGCAATGGTGGCAGATACAACATGGTGTCACCATGAAAGTATCTGATCCTACAATCATGTGCATACAATTATGCAGATTGGATGAATAGCCACAAAGATATGGCTAAAAAAGTAAATATTTTTACACCTCTTGGTGGCCAATCAGTATTTTCAAAATGATTGAAAATCTGATCAGTTCCAGATCTCATGGAGGTCTATCACTGTGGCAAAATTCAAAATCCTGTGTAAAATTGTTTTTGTACTATCGCAATGATACAAAGGATTTGCGGTGGGAGCACCGATTCCATCATATCCCTGCTTTTTGGAGATATAATTACAAGAAAGTCTGGCTCCATGGGAGCATAATATAAAGAAATGAGGGGTGGCTCATGACCTTTTCACAGTAATACATAACCTCTTGCTAACTGTTAAAGTAGCAATCTGTAAATTTGTAAAGCAGAATAACAAATATTTTGGCAAATCTTGGTCTGATTGAAGTCATTTGAAGCTGGGTGGTTCTGTGGCGGCTAGCAGTCTCTCAGAATCCCATGATGTACGTTATAAACTAAAATCCACTCTCTCTTTGTAGTTCAAGCTGTATTTATACAATTTAGAAAGTGTATATATTCTATGCAAAACCCAGACTACCACTGAAGGCTCTCACACAGGGAACTGTGTCCTCAAACGCCTCAAATCCTTGAGGTAAAAGCAGAAGCAGCAACAACACAAACAAAGACGGTACAGCCATTCCCTGTGTTTACAGTACCAAGTTGGTCTTAACTACAAGAAGGGGAAAAAAATAGACTCTCGGTATGCTCTGGTATCAAATTTAGACCATTTTCCATCACCACAGCGATGAGGCTAACAAGGTCACAATGCTAGAAGGGTGGGGCTTAAACATCATAAAGAGGGATGGGTATCATAACTGTGTATTGAGAGAGAGTGAAAGAGAATGAGGGGAGTGTGTGTTAATGTGGTGTTGGAAATGTTGAGAGAACCTTAACTATCCTTTAAATAAAAAAGCAGTGTGATTCAGCATCATGTCAGACATTTCAAAGAGACATGCGGCTAACTAATCACTGTCTCCAAGTCCTGACGCACAATAGGAGTCCCCTATACACACACACACACACACACACACACACACACACCCTTACCTCATGGTCTCTAGAGGGGTGAGCAAGAGGAAGAGGACAGATACAGACCTCCTCAGAGATAGATATTTGAATGCCACTATTCATAACACAAACACAGACACACACAGGGAGTTCTAACCCAAAGCTTATGTTATGCTGAAAACTTGTTGTGGATCTGTACA
Source organism: Etroplus canarensis (assembly GCA_015106775.1). Classification (NCBI taxonomy): domain Eukaryota; kingdom Metazoa; phylum Chordata; class Actinopteri; order Cichliformes; family Cichlidae; genus Etroplus; species Etroplus canarensis. The sequence goes on from VUQH01002337.1 coordinate 7,203, forward strand.
AATTAATTTCAATGGTACGACAAGAAGGGAACAAACAACAACATGTAAAATCTGTTTACCCTTAGCTATTCCAGATTCTTACATGTCCACAGGCAGACATTATAACTGTGTGAGCTAATGAGAAACACGGATTTAAGGCAAATAAATCTAACAAACAAGCTAAATATAATTAAGCAGACAGAGAAGATTTGGTATAACCTACTACAAATCAGATTCTTTGGCAATCCTCAACACATACAGTGATAACAAATTCAGTGGCTGTAAACCTGCTACTTTCACACACACATCTTCACCCATACACAGTGCAGACATCCATTTTAATACCAGCGAGTCCTACCTTAAACTCCTGCAGCTGTTGCTTAATCATCTCCACTTCTGTGCCAACCAGGCCCTGTGCATTCAAACCCTCTTCTGCCCGTCCCAGCAGGCCTTGCAGCTCAGCCACCAGCCTGTAGAAATCCCGAACCTTATCTGCAGCATCCTCAATCTGGTCCAACCTGGCCTGGCCACGCTCGCTCAGCTGGAAAGGAGAACACAAAAGTGAAGGAATCGGGACCAAAATTTAACTATATGTAACAAAGCCACCACTAAGTTATGACAACCTCCACTACACAATCTTCCTTTTAACCTACCTTGCCGGCCTGGCGGCTCAAAGCCTCAGTCTCCCTCCTGAGAGCAAGAAGGTCGGGTGAGGAGCCTTCCCGCCGCAGCATGGTGGTGCACTCTGATGCATGTCCCTCGAGCTCAGTCCTGAGGTTGGCCAGACGGGAGAGGAAGCCCTTCAAGGCATCGGCCTGAGAGGCTAGGGAGTCTGCATCACGTCCAACAGGACTGAGGGAGTCCAGTTCATCATCAAGGTCAGCAAGACGTGAGAAGACATCCCGCACATGAGCCTGGACTTCACCGACACCCTGCAGCCGAGACTCCAGTGAGGAGCAGCACTGCTCGATCTGATGGAGAAGGATAATGGTTATTTAATTAAGCTCATCCTTCACAATAAATTACATCACAATTCAAAAATAAAAACTTTAACAGACCCCAAAAACTCCTGAGATTTTGATAGTACAACATTAAGTATCTGCTTTCTAAATGAAAGACTGTCTCCCTACTCCTTGTTGTACTTGTGGTGTGGAATATCTTTTCTTCAGAGTGTCAGGCTCAGTCAGAAAAATACAAAAAGTAAAAAGGTGGAAAGGTTGAAGATGACTTTTTGGTTGGTTTTTTTGGGAAACTGACTGCTTTATAGAAATATTTTTGGAAAAAGCAGTAAAGAGATCAACAAACAGAAACTGGATATGAATAAAAACACTGATGGTATTTACTTATAACAGAGTGCCTATTGAAACCACAAATTAATCAGAAGAAGAAGAGCCGGTGTGGTCATATTTTTAGTGCACAAACCCAACAGCTAACAGAATAATGTGTAACTAAACCAGAAAATGATGCAACACAACAGCAAGTAAAAATAGACTTCATCTGTGTAGGTGCACGGAAGCATTATCTAATCCCCATCACTGCCTACAGCACTACAGAACTGTCTTCTCAGCAGCAACGACACCAGATCAATATTTCAAAAAAGGTAAATAAAACATCTTAGTGAATAACAGCGTAGCCTGATGGTTTGGATACTGTATACAGTGAGAACTCGTGTGATAGCTGTAACCTTAAATGGAATATCTGAAAGCTGGATTGCAGAAAAAAGATGCAATGCTGTGTGTGCTGAATTCTTGATGCTCTGGTTTACATTGCAAACTATGACAAAGTGCTGAATGTCCACACTAACTATATACAGTATGACTACCGTAAAAGTAACAGCTAAACCTGTCTGACAGCTATAGTCGTTCTGCTCTTTCTCAGCTCACTGACACACACATGCATTCACATTGGACACCCTCTCACACAATGACCCTTGGTATAAATAGTTCCCCCAGTTGTACATCATCTCCTCACTCAAGATGGCATAAATTCTTGAGGTTACATCAATTCATAACTTTTATGCCTCCTTTCATCACTGTCCTCTCCTCACATTCTGCCGTTTTCCAAAGCTTGCTCTGTACCACTTTAATATGTGGGTCAAATATATTTCAGACATTTATAGGCAATCTACAAGTTCAGATTTAGAGGAGGAATCTTCCCCCAGCCAAAAAATTCAACTATGCAGGAAACTACATTGTTAAGTGGTGCTGTGAAGCTGCAAAAACCCTTACTTGTAAACCACTTCCCCTCATGAGACTTGCACAGTGTCAGAAATTTTAGTGTACATCCAGAAATCCAAAGCATGATCATGTGGCCTGACAGAGGGACATCAATCTAAAGAGGAAACCTTACACATTCCACAGTAGGTCTGCACAGAGTTAATGCAATGAGTTTGCATTTGTGTTACTTAAAATAAATCTACACATTCTTATAAATAGAGTTTGATGCTGGAGTGAATGAAAACCACTTAAAAAAACAACAGAAAAAATTTCAATCTGTGTTTTTAGTTACAACTGTGCTGCTCACCTTGTCAGTAACATCATCATACTCTTTCTCTGCATCTCTGGCCTGCTCCTGAAGTCTCTGTGCTCCCTCAGTGCTACCACCCGGTGTCTGGGGTGCATCCTGCACCAACCCCTGAGCCAGGTCTCTAAGGTACACCACCTGAGGCTGCAGGGACCTCAGACTCTCCTGCTGACTTCTCAACCTCTCCAGGCTTTTGGCACTGCATGCCTAAATGAAAGAGAAGGATTTTAGATGCTAGCACTGTTCACTTTTACCCTTTGATGTACAGCTGAATACAAATGGACGTAATGTATGAAATGTGTGAAGGTTTATTTTTCAGCACCTGAGGTCCTAGAGCCTCCTGAACTTCGATCTGGTGCTTGGCAGCCTCCAGTCTCCTCTCCACAGCCTGTCTGCCTTCATCAAACTCCTTCAGGCGGCCAGCCAGCTCTTCAAGCTGGGAGGTGCGGTTATGAAGGCTTTCACCCAGTCCATCCACCTGGCGGTTCAGTTGGGCCTTCTCATCTCGTACCTACAAAAAAAAAAAAAAAGAAGAGGAGTTAAATCATTAGATAACAAATGTTTCCTATGAGGAGTCTTAAAATGTTGCTGACATAGTGAGATAATGCCTAAACCCTGCATCTGCAAAGAGTAGATATGAGCAGACGAAGGGATCTGTATCCATATTTCAGAGCATACCTCTTCCTCCCCAATGCAGCACTGCTCCAGCAGCTGATCTGCTGCAGTATTAAAAGCTTCAAGTAGAGGTTGTCTTCTCTCAATATCCATTGACAGACCTCGGGCCTTCTGCAAGGCTTCATCCAGGGCAGATGAGTCCAGTAATGGTCGGATCTCTCCATTTTTCTCTTCACACTCCGCTAACCACGGCTGAAGCTCGGCCTTGTGCTGCTGGTAAGTTTCTGCTTTGCTCAGAGTGTTTTTCAGTCTGGCCTCATGGTCTGAGATTCTGTGGTTCAGCTCCTCCCAGTCCTGTCGCAAGGAGACCAGACGGGACTGCAGGGCCAAGCGCTCGTCTGCTGGGAGAGTGGCAAGCAGCAACGCTCCCTCGGCCTGGATCAGCTCATAGGAGCCTCGCTGACTGGCAATCCCACGCTGTAGCTCATCTGTCTGTGCCAGCAGGGAGCGGATGGCCTCTGGCCGACAGGGTAGGGCAATGGTAGATGATTCTCTAGGATCTGTCTGCCTGTCAAGCCAGGAGCGCAACTCCTCAAACATCTGCTGGAACTGCTGGGTGGATGACAGTGCAGCCTGGAGCTGAGACAAGCCATCAGCTAAAGGAAAGAAAAACAGAACATGAAGTATTACAAACACACTCTAAACAACTATTTCAAACAAAAACGACTTGAGAAGGTTTTCTGTTTTTATTTCAAACATTCTTTATTGCTAGAAGTGTTTACTTGGAGTCAAAATATTTGAAGGGATAAAGTCTGAAAGGGCATAATGCTCAATGACTTTACCAATTTTTTTTTAATAATGAGTTTGCAAAGAAAAATAGAGCAAATAAACTGCAAATATGCACATTAAGAGTAACAATGATAAAAAAAAATTCATCCACTTGGCAAAATGAGTTTAATAACAATGTGAAATAAGATCATCCACATACCCGCACGTTCCTCCAAACTCTTGAGTGGACCACTGACACTCTCCAGTCGTTTACTCAACTCCTCCTTCAGATAGGGTTCAGCCACGATGGTGCTCAGCTCCTGGCAGAGCTTTTCAGCCTCAGCAAGCTCAGTCCGTCTTCTCTCCAGCTCTGAGCGGATCTCTCCAGTTTCCTGGAGGCGACGTTTCAGCGCCTCAGGCTGTGCGCTCAGCGAGGCTTGAGCATCTAACCTCTCACTCAGATCAGAGACACTGGAGGAAAGTTCTCTGAGCAAGGCCTGAATGGAAGAAGAGGAAGATTAGAAGGTTTTACCATGACAGCAGGACTCTAACTCAAGATTCTGCCAAAACTATCACAACGTATCTTACCTGGTACCGTTCGCTGGTTCCTTGGGCCTGATCGATGTGGTTTGACCTCTGCGTAAGTCTGTTTGTTAGGTCCTCCCACTGCTGGGTGATAGAGCCCAGTTCAGAACGCACCTCCGCCAGGTCCTTGGGGTCCTGGGCAGAATCGGCAGTCTGGGAGAGGATGCCCTCAGCTGACTGAGTCAGCTGGCTGAACTGTGGCCGCCGGGTCTCAAACTCACGCAGCATGAACTGAAAAAAAAGAGGAGAGGTCACGAGACATTAAAGCAAATCCAGTGAAGTAATCGGTAAAGTGAAGAGGAAGAAAAATACAAGGCAATATCAAAATATATAATCTGGGTTTAAAATAAAGCCTGAAGAAAATACATGTACTTCTCTTGCGCTGCACTTTACTGAGTATCAAGCTACTGTGGCACCTACTCAGTTTTTAAATTCTTTTTACATTTTCTACCACATACTTGTAACCTGACACAGCAGATGGTTTGTTAGACAGAACCATCTGGGAAGTCAACCGTGTAAACCGTTTAGAAAAGATGTGGCACTTTGAAAAAAAAAACTTGGCAGGTGATCTGTCTATCACAGTTTATCACGGGCAAACTTCAACCGATTAAATCAATGAAACAGGAGACAGAGAACGCTGCAGAGAAAAATCAGCTAGCATTTAGTTAGTGATTCTTGTTCCGTTTCTCAGGAAAATTCATGCATAAACAGACTACAAAGGTGGTCAATTAAAACCAGAACGTCAATAATGTAGTTGTTCATCCTGCTCACAATCCATCACAATTCACAGGTTATTGTAATGTGTGAAGTACAGAAAGAAAGTGATAAGTTTTCTTGTCACTGATTAGCTGTATAGCACAAACTAATGAGAACTAAAATCCACTAAGAAGTCAAGGAGACTCTCACACAGTCATGTCCAGGACAATGGCCCTAGATCTTGACTGGCCCTAACCTAGCTTGAGGTATTATGTCATAATGAGGAACATACAGACACTCATTTTATGAACATTATACTCCACCTCATGTAGTGATTCTTATGAAAATGAAACTGTGTCCACAATATGGCAAATGCAATCTTGAATTTGAGCACAGTTTGGGTGAAGACGCATTAAGTGATCACAAATTTCACTGAAATCTGACCAACAGTCTTGGATGAGTAGAAACTTTGAGCTGTGGACGGCCAGGGGTATGGACAGACAGACTGATGGATGACGCCTCGCCATAGTGTTAGCTCATCAGCCCTTCAGCGGATGAGCTAAAAATACACAAAGGTTGATTGGATCTGTTGACTGACACAGCTTAAACATGCCTGTAGATAAGGGGTGGGCAACATTTTTTTTGTCAGAGGGCCGGACTGACTTTGATACAGTAAGCAAAGAGACATAAATGAAAGATGACACACAAAGAAGTGAAAACTGTTGAAATCCACAAATTTTAGTAGACATAAGCCTGGTTAAATTTTTCAGAAACCAAGACAGAAATCTACTAAATCTCATCTACTGCACAAACGTAAATGTAAATGCTTGATATATTTATATCATAATAAATGCCTGCATCAGTGAAAAAATAAAATAAACATTCAAAAATACAAATTTAAAAGATATACATGCTGACTCAAAATTTTACATCATTAGTTCAGACCTGCATCACTAAATGAAGTAAAGCTTGGCTAATATTTATTCATTATGAACACATTTTTGTATGTATACAGTGTTTCCCACACATATAATTTACTTGGGCAGGCTTTGCAGGTATATTACCAGCCAACAGGTATATTTTGTGACTTATTACTATTATTATTATTATGATTATTAGACCTTTTCATCCGTGGCAATCTTATTTGGAAATTTCAGTCATTGCTGACCAGTAAGCACTAGCCCTTCCTGCCTCCTATTTCCCTACCAGGAGGCTCATCAGGCAGCTGTTGTGAGACTCATCCTGTGGTTCGACAGACCAACTTCACTGCATTGGACTGCAGCTAGTGATGGTACTCCTTGATCTGCTCTGAAGATCTTCAGTGAGCTGGAAGAGCACTCTATCCAGAACCTGGTTAAGAACTGGTTCATGTGCTGCTACACTGTTAGATCAGAGTAGAACAAGGAGTACTGCTGCAAACTGCAGTTCAACACGGTGAAGTCCAACCAAGTGATGAGGAACTCGGTAGAGTGGAAGATGCCACTTTTTATTTTCACAAAGCATATTTAGTATGGTTTATTCATGTACTGAAGTAAACGTTGGTGTATCTCCTTTTGTGCACACGCCCTGCTGAAGCTGCAGCGTTTATTCATTTTTGGGGTTTTTATTAGTTTTCCTTTTAGGATGTCGGGGGCCAGACTGAGAGGGTCCATGGGCTGGTTCTGGCCCCCGGGCAGTATTTTCCTGATATGTTGTAGATGCAACTTTACAAGCCAGCAGTACCTCCAGCTTCGTAAGGTAAACATACCTGTACTTGTTGTTTCTGCGTGTTGAGCATGTTGGGGTCAATGCTCAGTGGTCCCAGAACGCTCATCATCAGCTCCTTCTCCCTTAGCCAAGGACCCAGCTGATTTGCCGCAGAGGCAAAGCTGCCTAGCCTATCAGCACACGTCTCAAGCTCAGTCTGTCTCTGGGCTGCAGTCTGATTGGCAGTTTGCCAGCGGGAGTCTGAGGAAATAACCAAAGCAGATGTGAGAAAGCTTGACTTGAACTGTTGTTTAATGGTTTTATGTAGATTTAATCTATAAACTAACAAAAAGGAACAGGTTGTTTAGGGAATGTTTTTTCATTTAGCTGTGCAGCATTACAGCTCAGTCATATTAGATTTTTCAGCCCCTGCCCCTCCTACCTCTCTGTCTCTTTTTCCTTCACTGACTCATGTTCTGGGCATCCTGCAGTGCGTGTGTGTACTCAGTCCACATGGCTTTGAAAGGACTTTATGAAATATGAAATATAAAGGCCCCTTCTTGGATTTCACCTTACATATTTCTGTCTCTGTTAGCTCATAGGAGGCCCTGGTAAAAATATCAAATATTCGA
>VUQH01002341.1:3739-14554 GCA_015106775.1 Etroplus canarensis
CCTCTGGTTAACACTTCAGACACTAACAACAGTTAACTGCTTTGAGAAGTCTTAAGCATCCACTAATAGGGATTATATGGAGTGTAACGGGGCTATAAATTGCATTGAGGTACACAGTCAAGTACCGTGAACAGAATAGTACAATACCCCAAACAGCCCGGGCCCCTAAAATCTGTTTGCTTCATAGAGAACAATTAGGTGATGCTAGGTCAAGAGGATAATTTCCTTGGTTTATTTTGTTTATAGTGCTGACATTCAGTTGAGACATGTTGAATGAGTGCCTCATGTGACTCATGAAAACAGAAGTCTGCAAGCCTGTTGTTACTACTTTGCAAAGAGGCCAAACTTGTGAAAAATGGCCTCACATTCCTATAATCAAGCCACTGTGAATACTAGCACAGCACCAAACAAATGTGTTAATACTCGCTACACCAATTAAAACAGAGGCCCTGCTGCACTAATGCACTTCTAAAAATCCAGCTACAGACATAATACCAGCTTTTGATTCCAGTTTTTGCACCCATCTTTTATTCTCTGCCACAAGCGGCTCAGTAGCTGGTACCTTAAAATAAACCCACTTCCCATAACCCATTTTCCACAGCCATTTTGCCCTTCCTGATCTTTCGTGATCACTTTATCCTTTTTAAAATAGCTAAAGTTACTAAGGTGTGTTGACAGTATGAGGCTGAAGTGCAGAAATCATCTTAATGTGTGAAAGATAAGAAAAATCTGGAACCAATGCAAGTCTTCAGCTGTGGTGTTATGAATGCAGAGAAGTTGCTTATCAGTTTCACAAGGGGGCAATGTTGTCATTCACTTCATCAATCCAGGTCTTCTCAAGAATTAGTTTTCATTTTCTTTTTAGATGATATCATACACAAAATGAAATGATGTTATTTCTCATAAGCAGGAGGGAAGTATTAACAACAGTTTCCTGGTTTCTCTCCTTGGTTAAAATTAGCTGAGTGCTGATACAGGGGGCAGTCCCTCCATTGTGCTTGCAGCACACTGGGTCCCTGTTAATTTCCCAGCTCAGTGGCGAGGCAGTCATTATCTGAGGATGGGCATCTACAATGGATAATTATCCTGGGAAAAGGATTTCAAACTGTGAAGAAAATACGGCTTTCAACGCAGGGGCTTGAATGCACAAAATCACTGGCTAGCATTTAGTCACTGCTATTACGTCTTTCTATCTGCTTTTTTTTTTTTTTCCAAACGCCCAGTTGTGATTTGGACCAAGCCCTGAAAAAAGAAAAAAAAAAATCAAAATCACCTCCGCCACCCTTTTTTCTCTACATAATTCTATATTTATTGCTGTTTTAAATCTCATTTCCAAATGAGCTTTCTGGCTGGAGGGACCAGATAATAGAGTGTGTAATTTGAGTGGACCAGTAGGCAGAACAGGAGAGTGGACACAAACACAAATACAGGCAAACCAGCGAAAACAGGTGCATACACACAAATACATTATGATAGCTGTGACGTGTTTTACTTACTGTTGAGCTGACATCAGTAATTACTTTCTTTTGTTTCAAAGGTAGCTTTTTTGTGGTAGCGGGTGGGTTGTTTTAAATGATCTCTCTCTTTGTGAGAGCGTATAGTTAAATCCATATCAAATATTCTCTGAGAGTCCATTTATCTTTATTCATATACTAATGATGAATAGGGAGGGTGTCCAACTGCAGATATAAATCTGTTTCTGCTGCCAATCATTTTAACAAGTTAAAAGATAAATTACTTGACATAATGTCATGTTGATCTTATCTCTTCCTCTTATGTGCAGATCAATACTGTGGTCAATTTCTTCCTGTTTGAGGGGTCTTCAATACACTATTTCAAGCCAAAAGCTAGAAGTTAAAAGTTTAGACACGCCCTGCATAGGCTTTGATGTGACTGACGTTTGATTTTCTCATATGTTTTACAAACTTGAATAAAAACTGTTTATTTTGCTATGTACCTCATATCATGTTGGAAAAATCCTTTTATCAATGGCCAGCAGTTCTGTGCACTAAACTCAAGTCAACTCAATGAAATGAGCCCAAAAGAACATTATTAATGACTTGGAGCAACTTCACACATATACTCACAGACATAAACATTGTACATTATTCTCTTTCCTCTGTTGCATTTATGATTGACCCTAGCAGGCAAGCGAGGAAAGAAGCAAAATTTTAAAAAATAGATCATAACCTAATAAAGTTATCCTTGTAAGCAGATAACAGTTAAATAAAATAACAGGAATTCTCCCTGGATCTGGAATAAGCGGATGACAACACTGTGCTTTGATTTGTTTCTGGAGTACTGGTTCAGCTCAATATAATTGGCCATACGGTCTGCAGAACACAGGTGATTTACAGATAAGTGGGTCTGCATGAGGCCTGGTTCAAGCTAATGCTCAGCCACTAACGTCAGCAGTTGGTTTCTTTCTCGTTTCAAGTCATTAGACCTGAGTGGTGCAGAGGGACGGAGGTGGGAATCATAGATCTGAATCTATTAGAACAGTCTTGGAAATCTACATCTGTAATTTATATGAAATGAAAAATTGAGTCAAACTTTAGAATAAAGTTACTGTTTTCTGTATTATTTTAACTTCAGACATGAGTGTTGTGAGGGTGAAAAATGAGAAGAGACAGTGAGTGAGAATAAATATCATAATAAATTTTAGGCTCTGTCAAGCTAAGCCCAGACACTGTCACTTGAATACTCTAGTTAGATGTTTGGATTTTCTCGCTCTCACCTCCTTGCACTGTCAGTCCATTTCTCAAAGATGTATCATTATTCATGTGTCAGTGGATTACATGTCCCAGTTGGCTAAAGATTAAAGCAAAGGTAGGGAAGAAGGACAATGCCAGCCAACATTTTTGCATTATGGTTATTCATCACAGAATCAGTTATACCCTACCTTTGCTGTGATTTTATTCTGTAATATATTAAAATGTACCCACATTTCTAAAGGGTGTTTAGTCACTTAAATGAATCATTTATATCAGAAGGCCAACAATGAGTATGGAACGTTTTTAAATGCCATGGCCTTGGATGATGTTGGCTGCAGTATACGAACTGTAAAAGTACTTGGATGTTAAACAGAAGGAGTCTCGCTGTCATCTGGCCAGAAATCTCCCTTTGAAATCAGGGCAAAAGATAAGCACTAGTACTTTGTTTGACAAGAAGCACTTGGAAGCACAATTTCTATGAAAACAAATCGTCAGCTTTGCATTTGTCCATTATTGTCTTGTTGTCTTTCCCATTATCTGTCTCTCCCATTAACTGTAAGCATCTCTTTCAGTGTACTTCACCTCTTCAATTAATAACCCCTCCTCTTATTTTTTCCATGAAATGTTTAGCCTCTTCCTCTCTGTCCAGCTCTTTATCTCTCTATCTTTTCTTTCCATCTCACAGAGTCTGATGCCTTTGTAAAAGATGAAGCAATCATCATATCAATGATCTATACTACTTCCATATCTTTCCCTTCATTTTCAAAACCCGGATGAAGCAATTTGCTTGAATTTGTCTAATAGTTACACAATATTTCTACATATAAAAATGACAAATTGCCCTTTTTATGAGGTGTGGATGGGAGGGAGTAACTTCCTGGGTGGACAGATTACATTGTCTACAGATTAGTGACTTTCTTCTGTTTCCAGTCTTTGTCCTAAGATAAAATGTATTTACAAATTGTAGGATACAGAGCAGAAAATTACTGCTCCCGGCCAGGAAATATTCTGGTACAAAACGCATCAATAAAAAGGCCATTTTTTTTAGAATTCTTTTTGTATGAGTTAAATAAACTAGATGTTATGTGTTGATAAGTAAGCTTTTAAAGTGGCAGTAGACTGATTAGTTTTAGCCACCTATAAGAACCATACTATATGTGTTTCTTCCGGATTTCAGTCCCTTTGCTATGCTAAGCTAAGTTAATATGCTGCTAGCTGACAGCGATGCTGATTTTTCTATAACCCTCCATCATAAACCAAATAAATGTATTTCCTAAACTACTGAACTAATTCTTTACAGAAACACTTTAAGTTTTAGAAATTTCAAAAGCCTGGGACATGAGAAAAAAAAGTGTAGAAAATGGACTTTGTGAGGAAAAAATCTTCAGCCAGGTTTGTGATTTCCCACTTTTTGCACTACCCACCCCCACACACACATATATACGCATCGCACCTTCTCATCACTATCTGTAAGACATTGCCTTCTCCCCTTACCATGTCTTTTATTTTTCTTCTGTTTCTCTCGTTATTTCTCAGTGTCCACATCTCTTCCTTTATCTTTCCTGCGTGCGCTCCTCCCCTCTCCGTTCTCTCGTTTCCTCTCTATAGCAGGCAGGCCTTATGTGAGGTTGTGAGAGGAGGTGTTTTGACCTGACATTGGGTTTGTTCAGCACGTCCGTCTACTGCTGCTGTGGGCCCTGTGGGGTCCTTTGGGGTCGGGGTTTGTTGGTTGTGGAGTGCAGTTCTCCCGCTAATACTCACTCAGAATACAAACCTGGAGCTCACCTCTGAAGAAGCAAGATGGGGACAGTACAAGAGCAGTGGTTCAACACCACTTCTTCTACTGTCCATTCATATCTCCCCTCTTCATGTTTCTCACAACCTTTTCTCTATTCACCTTTCTTTGTGCCTCAATGCATATACATAAAATACACAGGCTCAGGGTACTACAACAGCCCTGGGCGAAAACCTAACATATAAGCTTCAACTCACCCTTGTTTGAGGCTGCACACACATACATGCACTTGCAATATCACACTGAGATTCCCAGAGCTGTTTTCTACAGTTGCACTGAGCTTTGTATAATGCTCGCCTTTAATCTGACTTTGCTTCCACTTAATAAATCTCTGTCCATACATTCACTGTAGCTTTTGATCAGAATTGATCTGTCTCAGGATGTTTTGGATTCCAGAGTCTTTCTGTTATTTCCCCCTTTCCCCCCTTTTCAAGTTGAATTATCAGATGCTGAAAGCTATAACTGGTTGAGTGTCTAATTTGTTAACTTCGAATACTGACATTATCCGCGATCACTGTAATAATGCACTTTTATCAGTACTATCTGATATGCAGCCAGGTCATTTAGTTGCGATGACAAACCTCTTATAATATTCATTTCATTCCAACATGTCCACACCTGTAAGTTCACTCACTGCTTTTGGCTGTGCAACACACTAAATATTTATAATTGATTAACATTATTTGCAGTTGCGTATGATATAACTGTTAACACCAAGAAATAAATAAAACCACTGCCACAGTTGCAGCAGGTTTGCTGGAGCAGCGAAATACAAAGTTTTACAATAATTGATGAAGCACTACTGTACAGTATTTCATATGCTGAGCAATTTTCTAATTGGTTGAGGGGTAGCAAGTTGTTGTGCAGCCCTGCAGCACCCACCAAGGGGAAACACTTGCTCATCAGAGAGAAAGAAACAGGGGGAAAAAAATCCAGTGAATTATGATTCTCCTTAAGATCCAAAATGAACTGACTTTTTGAATATTTAATGAAAAAATGTTTTGAATCAGCTTCATGTTGTGTATTCTTTGTTTTGTAACAGTTATATTTAACCTTAATATTCCTGTTAAAAAATTGTACAGTTTATGCAAGTATGAACTCAAATGTGCAAGGCACTTGGGTGAGGATATGTAGTGTATGCATACCCACAGAAACATAGCAACAAAGCTCAACAAAGCATAACAAAGCAAAACAAAACATAACATTTTGGTAATGGTGTTAGATGTTTTAGAGGAAGCTACATTATAGCCAAAATACACAAAAAATTTGCATGGAAAATAAAATATATAGATTCATAAAAACGTTTTTTTGTCTGCCAATAGCTTTCTTACTGATCATTTAAGAAAAACTGCAGTCATATTTTTTTAAAATATAAAAACATAAATAAATAAAATAATAAATCATCACAAAAGCTAAGTGGCATTAATAGAAACTATAGCTGTTTTGCTCGTGTTTTGCTTTATCTCCAAAAGGTATCTTGATGGGGGATCCCATCTAAATTCAAATTCAGTTGTGAGTTAAACCAAATCTTATTTTTTGAGAGCTCCTGTAATCCAAAAATCTACCCATTCCATTTTAAATCACCACAGACAGCAGGAATAATGAATCTTTCACTATGTATACGTCATAAACATGTAAACACATTGAGCTGGGAGGTGCAAGAGTAATGAGGAGCAGCCTAAACAGTCTGTCATCATCTATGCCTTTAGAGTGGGTCCTTTACCCAGGCTCCTGCAAAGTATATTGGTAGCATTATAGCATAGCACTCCTTAATTTATCAATAAAAGAACCAATGTGTCACTCCAGCAAACACACAGCCAGCTTTTGCATTCAAGATAACCAGACCTGTCATGTGAATTTTATACTCTGTCTCCTCGCTGTGTTTGTGCAGTCCCTCTTTCTCGCTCTTGTGCCTTTCATTTTTCCTCCCTTTGGAAATTTAGATGAAAGCTCATTCCATGGCCACAATGGCTTTTCATAGACATGAGTCCACTATCATATTCAGATTTCATTGTAGTTTTTTACTATAAATTATTTTCATTAAACTATTTTAATTCATGGTACTTTTCAGTTGCTGTTATTTCTGTTCTCTCTCCCTAATACCACTTGCAAAACTCTTCCCATTGACCATCTGTTGTTGGATGCTACTTGTAGCCAGTGCTGATACCAACTCTGCTTCTAAACCAGTTTCCACTCATGCTTTTTTCTATCTATAACACTTGCATGTAATCTTTTTCCCTTTGCAGGAATATTACAAAATTTAACCTAAAATTCAATAGCCAGCATTCTTCTGAGAATGACAAGCAATATCAAAATACATTAAAACGCACATTTGACAGACCAATCCAAGGAGGGTAAACAACAGCTACAGTGGTGAGATGTAATATAATCCCCTATGTACCGAACTCCATACCACACTATGTATTGTGTGCGTCTGTGTATATGCCCTCCACAGGATGGTTGTGGCTTTGCAATAAAGGCCAGACTACAGCTGTGAGAGAGAGAGACAGAGATCCCATCACCAAATCCAATAAGACGAGTAGAATTTCATAACAGATGTTCAGCCTGGATATGACGGCTCCATCAATAACCACCCCACATGTGAGAGGCAGAGGGGTGAGCATGACGCAGTCAAAATCATACAGCCATGGCAGAATCCATATCGGATTGTTTCTCAGTTCTACTGGCTTGCGTCTTCTTCTCGCTTCATTCTCTCCAGTGCTTCTTTGTTCTTGCTGATGCCACTCTTTCATTCTCTCTGTCTGCCTCTCTTTCTTTTACCCTCACTTTTTTTGTCTTGACAATAGAAATGTCCAGTCCTTCTTCAATGGAGCACGGAATTACATCTCAAGTGGTCTGGTTCAATACTGCTGTCCACTTGTCTCACAAGACGACCAAGATGTTAGCTTAAAAGAAAAATATGTGGACTTAGTTTTGATTTCCATTGCCTTTTCTGTCTCTGTGAGTTTCTCTCCTTTTGTTTTAAATAATGTTTTATTTGACAAACACTATCATAAGCAACACTATTCCTTTTTAAGCAAGCACAGAGTTTTACAGGTATGCTGCGTTTAAGGTTTTGCACCCCCCCCCCAAAAAAACCCCCCAAAAACCAAACAAACAAAAAACAATTAAAACCTGACAGTACATCTAGCGTCTGTAATGACATTCCCATGCTGGCACACTGGTAGCATTTAAGAAGCAATCTCTGAGTGTCAAAACCGGCAGTTCCTTGAGTGACCACTTGAGGCTGGCTCTGACGATAAGTCATTCCCCATAGGTCTCATGGTGCAATGGCAAACGCTACAGCAGAAATAAATGTGTTTACAGTGCCCAGAATAGTTTTGGTCTCTTAAGCTGTTTTCTTCTTGCGTGACATTTGTGAGTGTGTGTGATTCGGGTTGCTATTAGTCATGCTATTGGGGTGTGGTTGCTTTGAGTGACAGATTGGTGCTGTTTCATCTTATTCAGAATTTCTACTAAGAGACACTTACAGGAGTAAGTTTTTCAGTATATTCAACACCCAATTTAATATCACAATGAATTTCAAATTAAACTTCATATCACTGCTTGCAAATCAGTGCTAGAAATTAGAGCCAATAACTCTGTCCACCCTAACCAATTGTCCATATATGTTTTTTTGTTTGTTATTTTTTGAACTGTGCATACATTCTAAATTTGACTGCAATATGTTTAAAAAAAAAGCTGTGATAGGATCAAGAAAAGATTGATAAAATTGTGGAATCCTCAAAAACACCTAAAACATTGCACTGGTAACAGGTGATATGACCATGATTGGGTATAAAAAGAGCACTCCTGAAAGGCTCAGTCATTCACAATTAACTATGACTGAAGGTTCTCCACTTTGTGAAAACTGCATGGGCAAATAGTCAAATATTTCAACAATATTTCTCTGTCAGGACTGCTGTAATAACGGTACTCCCCACCCCACACCCCTCCCTTCCTTCCAATCAACGGCATGGCAGTCATATGGAAGCAGCTGTCACGCACACCTGTATCAGCCTCATCACCTACAGTAATTAAGGACTGGCCTCTCACCCCATCATTGCCAGATTGTTAGTCAGCCTCGAGTGGTAACGTCGGGCGAATCTAAGTCTAAGTCTTTCTGTGTGATACTTCATCCTGTGCCCATGCTTACGCTGCTTATCCATCCTCTCTTCTAGTGCCCCAGTTTCTGCCTGCCGCCTGCCTGCCTGCCTGCCTCCTGCTTGAACAGGACTTTCTCTTTGGACTCATTCAGTATTGCACCCTGGACCTCCTTCCCAGTTATGGAACCACCCCCCTCTCCCCCCCGGACTGCTCCCTAACCCAGTATCTGCCCTCGCAGCCATATCACAATATCTCAATAAACACATGGTTATATCCGAGATCTGTCTGCATCCTTGGGTCAGTCTACAGCAAATCATGACAGAATGATCTGGCCAATCACCTGACCCAGCAGACGTGTCCCAGATTCAAACTGCTATAGCCAGTCAGGGGGCCAGGCTAGGAAGACATGAACAAGTCTTTGTCGGAAACAAGTCAGGCTACTTCACAGCAAAGGAGGGAGACGAGTGGAAGACTGCCTTTAACACACACCTTGGACATTTTGAGTATCTAGTAATGCCTTTTGGTTTGACTAACGCAACGGCAGTGTTCCAAGCCTTGGTTAATGATGTTCTTCAAGGTTTTTTGAACTTGTTTGTGTATGTCTACCTAAATAACATTTTGATTTTTTCCAGGAATTTAGTGGAACACAAGCTACATGTACAAAGGGTGCTCCAAAGATTATTAGAAAATAGACTCAATGTTAAAGCTGAGAAGTGTGAGTTTCACACCCCTTCAATTGCCTTCTTGGGTTTTATTCTGGAGGCTGGGCGGGTGAGAGCGGACCTTGAAAAGGTAAAAGCTGTTATTGAGTGGCCAACACCATTTATCCGCAAACAGTTACAACACTTTCTGGGGTTTGCCAACTTTTATAGACGCTTTATTAAGAACTTTAGTCAGGTGGTCGCTCCTCTGACTAAACTCACTTCTCCAACTATACCTTTTGTTTGGTCTCAGGAAGCCAGTGAAGCATTCCAGTCATTAAAGAGCTTGTTCTCCTCAGCTCCAGTCCAGCCCGACTAGAGTATCCAGTTCATTGTGGAAGTGGACGCATCCGACACCCAGGCAGGAGCTGTACTCTCTCAGCATGCCCCCTCCAATGGTAAGCTCCACCCGTGTGCCTTCTACTCTCGCCGGTTGTCCCCGGCTGAGAAAAATTATGATGTGGGTAACCGAGAGTTATTGGCTGTCAAGCTAGCCTTAGAAGAATGGCGGCACTGGTTGGAGGGGACAGAGAAACCAGTTGTGATCTGGACTGACCGTAAGAACGTCTCTTATATCCAGTCAGCAAAAAGGCTCAACTCTTGACAGGCCAGGTGGGCCCTGTTCTTTGGATGTTTTAACCTTGTGCTTTCCTTCCGCCCTGGGTACAGGAATGTCAAGCCAGATGCCCTCTCTCGCCAGTTTTCCTCCGAGGATCCCCCAGGTGAGCCCGAACCCATTCTACCTCCTAGCTGCTTTGTAGGAAGCCTCACCTGGGAGGTGGAGGATGCAGTGTGACAGGCTTCACCTGCCACCCTGGGGTGAGTTGAACCCTGTCTTTTTTAAAACACCTGTTTTGGTGGCCTGAAATGGCCCGGGATGTCACTGCTTACGTCAAGGCCTGCCCTGTCTGTTCCAGAAATAAGGCTAGCACCCAGGCTACTGCTGGGCTGCTTCTACCTCTGTCTACCCCCAACAGACCTTGGTCTCACATTGCTCTTGACTTTGTCACCGGTTTACCCCAGTCTAAGGGGAATTCAGTTATCCTCACAATCTTCTTCTTCTTCTTTCGGCTGCTCCCGTTAGGGGTCACCACAGCGGATCATCTGCCTCCATCTCATCCTATCCCTTGCATCCTCTTCCCTCACACCTACCCTCTGCATGTCCTCCTTCACTACATCCATCAATCTTCTCTGTGGTCTTCCTCTTCTCCTCCTGACTGGCAGCTCCATCCTCAACATCCTTTGTCCAATATA
Organism: Etroplus canarensis; assembly: GCA_015106775.1. Lineage (NCBI taxonomy): Eukaryota > Metazoa > Chordata > Actinopteri > Cichliformes > Cichlidae > Etroplus > Etroplus canarensis. Next base: position 14,311 of record VUQH01002341.1, read on the forward strand.
TCCACTATCCCTCCTCTGAACATGTCCAAACCATCTCAGCCTTGCCTCTCTGACTTTGTCTCCAAACTTCTCAACATGAGCTGTCCCTCTGATGTACTCATTTCTAATCCTGTCCATCCTGGTCACTCCCAGGGAAAATCTCAACATCTTCAGTTCTGCCACCTCCAGCTCTGCTTCCTGTCTTTTTGTCAGTGCCACCGTCTCCAAATCATACATCATGGCAGGTCTCACCACCGTCTTGTAA
>VUQH01002352.1:13801-30850 GCA_015106775.1 Etroplus canarensis
ACACCACAGGTGGTCCTCCAGACCAGTCAGATATCCACATTCACAAGCAGGTAGGCAAACACTGACAGGTGGTCACCACTCATCTTAAACTGTTTTTGACACATGCACCTTTTAAACAGAGGTGCATGTTATCAGATATTAAACAGCCTTAAAACAAACAAATAAACAACTTTATCAATCATTCGATCTTTATTTGTATAGCACTTTCTGAGCAATGTACCCCTCACAGTGCTTAACAGAGCAATCAAAGGACAAAAGTGAAATGAAGTATAATATTTAGAGAAAAGAAAATATACATAAGCATCTACATATACACATAATAATAACATGGTAATAAAACCAGCAAAATAAAAAAGCAAATAAGAGGTAGGGTTTAAAATATGTAAAAGATAACAAGCAGATTAAAACAAGGTTTTGGTGCGTTACATAAGAGTTCTATCAAAAAGATAGGTTTTAAGCCTGATCTTAAAAACAGAAAGGCTATCAGCACTTTGAATTGATACTGGAAGCTGGTTCCACAGGAGAGGAGCTCAAAAACTAAAAGCATCTGCAGAAATTCCAAATCACCATTCCTTTTATTTTTCGTTGTTACACATACATACTTTTACATTCAACATCCAGTAGTGAGTGAGGCTGCCCATTGCAGGCGCAGGGAGCAATGCAGGGGGTTGCCTTGCTCAAGGGGTGAGCCGACATCTGGTCCACATCCACACATATGGGTCCAGGGTGGGGTCTTGAGCTGGCGGGTCTTGGATCATCACCAGTTTAGGGTGGGTCTTGAACCGGGGTCCTTCAGCAACCCTCTGGTTCCCAAATTAGTCTTCCAACGCATTGAGCCATTGCTGCTCTTTAACCTGCAAGCTCCCAAGTAGAAAGCTTATGATGCTTAATTGATCCCTTTTGCACAGATGTGAGAATAGTACACGCAATATCTGGTTGTCTTGTGTCCTGCTTTCTGCATGCTCTTCACAGATATTATACTGATGTTTTAGATTGTCTACATTTGCTTAATGTCATTTTGCTCCTTCCTGCCAGGTGTGTGAGATCATTGAGAGCCCCCTGTTCCTTAAGCTCAACCCAATGACCAAACACACCGACGTGAGTTTATCTGCATTTTCACTACAATAACAGGCCAGTATGTATAAATATATTTGCTCTAAACAAAGTGTTCTTTTCTCCCTCAGCTTCCTGTTAGTGTTTATGAATCTGTGATTGACATCATCAATGGCGAGGTAGTGTTTTCTGTCACTTTTAACTACCATTTTAAGAAGAAGTAACCTAATTTCCCCCAGATAATTCAGTTTTATCTGATATGTTTTTTCCTCAGGCCACCATGTTGTTTGCTGAGCTGACATACACTCTGGCCACAGAAGAAGCAGAGAGAATTGGTGTCGATCATGTCGCTCGAATGACAGCCACCGGCACTGGAGAAAACTCAACAGGCAAGACAGGCTGCTGCTAATGCCACTAGCTTTGAGGAATTAAGTGTACATTTACCACTAACCTGAAGGCTACGAGCCAATTGCAGTTGTAAATTTTTTTCTAAGTAAACAGTGTTTATGTAACTATCATCCATAAAAGGTGGCATATCAGCACTTATCTCCAGCTTATCATGAACCCAAAAGAAATGGCTCCTCTGGGTGATATTAGTTAGGAAACTGTTTTGTTTTTTATAGATGGACTTCGTTCAGTAACAGTAGCAATGTTCTGACTACTTTTCAAGGCACATATGTGGGTAGAAATTAAGGAGGTTCTGCTTTCAAAAAATTAAAGACTTTAGGGCAGCAGTCAATTGAATTTTCTTCTTTTGAAGATGTTTTCTTTCAAAAATTAGAGCACACAGATGTTTTGTTTCTGAAAAATATTTATAATCAGAGGTGTGATCAAAAAGTTCCAGGAATGGCCCTTTAAAATAATTTTTTTTTAAAAATTGCATGATTTAAATTTGGGCTTATGGCTAACTACCCTGAGCACACCCTATATTATCTAAGCTAAGAAGCCTCAGGCCTGGCTAGTACTTGGATGGGAGACTGCCTGGGAATATCAGCTGTTATAAGCATCGGCAGCATGGTGGTGCAGTGGTCAGCGCTGTCACCTCATGGCAACAGGGTGCTAGGTTCAAATCCACTGGCAAGCTAGGGACCTTCTGTTTGCATATTCTCACTGTGCCTGCTTGGGTTCCCTCTGGGTACTCCGTTTTTTCCCACAGTCCTAAGACATACATGCTAGGTTAATTGGAGATTTTAAATTAACCATATATGTGTGAATATGAGCAAGCGTGGTCTTTCTCTATGTATTAACCCTGTGATAGACTGGTGAGCTATTCAGGGTGCATCCTGCCTCTCGCCCTATGACACCTGTCCTGTAGCACTTGTGCCTCTGTGATGCATGCTAGATCTTCTACAGTGTTAAAATCAAGTTCCCTTTAATTTATGAAAAGTGTGCAAAGTCACAGGCAAATCTGGCTGCTGGGACAGGAGATGAACAAAGGTGTGGATGTTGACTGGCACCACAGTTCAGATTGTTTCAGCGGAAATTTTCTCCCTCAGACTAATCAGGATGTTGCAGTAGAACTCCATGTTGACACTCTCACTGTGGGGGGGATGAATTCATATTGCACAGCTTCCACAAAAAAAGCCTAAGTATACTCCCAGTCCTGTTTCTCTCCTGATGCATCACCTTCGGGTTTGGAACCTTTAAATTCATCATCTGAAATCTGCTCAACATCACCACAAATGATCCTCAGTTTGAAACAGAAGTTGAAATTTGTTCTTAGCACAAGTTTGATGCCTGAAGTGAAATTGCAGAGCACACAGGTGTTGGTGGCCAGTCCAGGATTTCCAGCTTAGGGTTCTAAAAATGGCAGTTGTAGTGGAAGCCATCTGGACATGCCCAATAAAAGGACTTTGAATAAGAGATGGTCAATAAGAATTTTGGTTTTTGTGGCATTTCCCAGGAACTTTTTAAGCACACATCATACAAGCTTTGTGTTTTAGTTTTTTTATCCTTGAGGATCAGTGAGATTTAATGTCTCTTACCAAATTCCCTGGGGCAACTCCTTAGGGAGAATACAAGGGAGCAGCCGAAGGTACCTGTGTTTATATATAAGGTGTGACTCTTCTGTGTATACTCATGCAGTATAAGTACATCTAGACTCACTAATACTGATAAGAAAAGAATGTTTAAGATATCTTCACTTATATAGACCACGTGGTTGCAAAGGATTTCAGATCCTTATAGACTCATGAAGTTTGCAAAAAACACAAATAGGGAGCATCTCTTTAGAAAATGATTAAGGTGCAAATGTTCAAGTTTAATGCACTTTTCAGTCATTCAGCAGTTGCCCTGTGACTTACATCCTGCTAGACACCATCATTCAAAATAAATCAAACGTATAAAGAGGGTTTAACTTTCGTATTTTGTCTTTCTCCTGTTTTAGTTGCCGAACATCTTATAGCCCAGCATAGTGCGATAAAGATGCTCCACAGCCGAGTGAAGATCATTCTAGAGTATGTCAAAGCCGTTGAAGCAGGTGAGGGGATTGGGGGGGGGGTCACTTAATGATGGAGTGAGAGCAAAGAATGTGAAAATAAATCAGGAAAGCAGCTGTTCTTCAATGAGATGTTTCCTTTCCTCCTTTTTTTTTTTTTAACCGTTAAAGGAGGCCATTCATACATGCCTCAGTAATTACAAGCTTCTGTTTGACAGTATCTTGACAGCATTAAGTTGCTTCACTATTTTTGCTTGCTGTTTATTTCTCACAGGAGAGGTGCCATTTAACCATGAGATACTTCGAGAAGCAAATGCCCTGTGCCACAGACTGCCAGTCCTCAGCACTGTAAAATTCAAAACTGACTTCTATGATGTAAGTAAACTTTGTACCTTCACACACACACACACACACACACACACAAACGCACAAAAAAAGTGTTGGTGTTTTTAACGACAGTGCACAAGCAGGCAGAGATACAGAGAAGACTGAACAAGAGGTTGATTCAGGGATGATTGTTTTAAAATGTGATTTGTTTACAGGTAAATATAAACATGGCACCGAATGTTTCAGTGGCGAGAGTTTAGGGCCTGTCGTGTACCTTTGGCTGCTCCCTTGTATTCTCCCTAAGGGGTCGCCACAGCAGATTAATCCGCATTAGTAATTTGGCAAAAGTTTTACGCAGGATGCCCTCCCTGACACGCCCTCCCTGACGCGCCCTTCCTGACGCAACCTTCCGTGGTGAGAGGGGCTTGTGTCCCCCACCTGGAATCAAACCAGGGACCTTTCGCTTCTAATTGCGTCAAGCTTTATTTATTTAAACAAACCAGATGCAGTTCGAAGTAGAGCTGCAACTATTCAAATATGCTGAACCGTGGACTTGCCTCGTTAAGCAGGTAAACATACTCATCAGACTCACTGATCAATCAGTCAAAATGATTAGCACTGCCTGGTTACATCACCACCTGTTAGAAAGCTCTCGCTTTGAGCTAAGGGTGGTTTAAAGTTTATTTGGGCAGCTCCTCCACAAGCAGAGAGAACAAAATCGCATTTTAATGAGAGATGCAATCCGTAGTGTTTTACTTATTAAATACCTTCTGAATCATCTGTAGTTGATCTTTCCAGTCACTGCTACAAGCTCAGTGTTATACATCCTTGCCCTCACCACCACGTCCATTCAGGCGGGACTTGTGATCACTTGTGATCACTTCGGATAGCATCTTGCATTAAAACACAATCTGAAATGATTTTAGCATAAAGACAGCCATCTAGCTTTGTATGCATATTTTTTCCCGTGGTGTTTTGTGATCTCGGCTTATTATAGTGGAGGTCCTACCCAGGTAAACTTCAAACCAGGTGTCAGCCCACAGCGAGAGCTTTTTAATGAGTGGTGACATGATCATTGTGTTGATCATTTGTATTGATTCATCAGCGTGTGTCTGCTAGGCATGTATAGCGCAACGGCACAAGGTGAGTCCACTATTCAGTGTTTTGTAATGGAATTATTTGAGTTACTCGATGAATTGTTGAAGCACTAGCTCAAAGTGTTTTACATGCATCTGATACAACAAAGATGTGAAGGAAAAATACATCAATTTAGAAACTAACCCTGAGGCTACACTGTCCACATAAAGCATGCGGATCATTTGTGGTGCAGATTCGGCAACATGACATTTGAAAGGTGAGTAGTAGTGGCTACTTTAGCTGAGGTGGGAAGTAAAAAAGTACAAATACTTCGTTACTGTACTTAAATACAGCTTTCAGGTATCTTACTTTCCTTAAGTATTTATTTTTCTGACAGCTTTTTACTTGCGCTCCCTCCATTATAAAATGAATATCTCTGCTTTCTATTCCTAACGTTTCACTGCACTGCACGTCTTCCTGACATCAAACATCAATGAAGAAACATTAACACATAAAAGACAATCCTGCTGGTTTGTCCATTATTGGCCTTTATTGCATGTAACTGACATCATTTATAGCACTGTACTTATTTTTCTGTTTAGGTGTGGAGGCAAAGTAATCCATCTACAGTATAGGTAACACAAAGTGGAGCAAGTTTTTTGTTTTTTAATCTGCTTTGTTGAGTACATTCATTAGAATAACTAACAGAAGTTGTAATAAAGTTCATTTTGCCTTGTATTAATATTATATTCATATGGCATGAGGTTCAGCTACCTTTATGCAAAAATAGCTGGTAGAAATGTATTTCAAAGAGCTGCTTTTTAATTTTATTCTTTGCATACTTTTTAGAGCCTGTGCTTTTTCACTTTTACTTGAGTAAAGAAGTTGAAACAGAATTTAAGCTTCTACCAGAGACTTTTTAACACAAATATGTGTAATCCTACTTGAGTAAGAAATGTGTGTACTTTTGACAGCCCTGCTCATCAGGCATGAGATCAGCTCCTAGGCAGGATGACTGCCATGGAGATAAAAACTGATGGCCCTTCTGTTTTATATTTTCTGTCTGAGCTGCACTGAGTCATTTTAGTTATTGTTTAAAAATAAATTACTAGTATTCAAGAAATGACTAGTAATGGAATGGATTTTTTGCCAGCACCAGCTGGCCATGGTTTAGTCACTTTTACAAGGTCTACTGTAGTCTGCAGATGCTCACTTTTACCCATATTACAGAAACTTGGCAAAAAATGTGAAGTTTCACAGTGCAGGGCTGGGTCCAAAAAATGAAAACGAACACAGTCCTGGTCAGTGTTTCGTCACTAACTTGGGCAGCCCTTTGAGGAGCGTGTGCTGCAGGTATAACCATAATAAACACATTTTTGGCTGCACAGCTTATGGATAATGGATATACTAGACAAAGGATGCTGAGGATGGAGCTGCCAGGCAGGAGGAAAAGAGCAAGACCACAGAGAAGGTTCAAAGAAGTAGTGAAGGAGGACATGCAGAGGGTTGGTGTGAGGGAAGAGGATGCAAGGGATAGGATGAGATGAGGCAGATGATCCGCTGTGGTGACCCCTGATGAGAGCAGCTGAAAGAAGAAGACCTTTGACAGAAATATGTTTATTTTCTTGTTATTTCTGACCATTTTAATTAATAAATGTGTATTAAACTCTGGTAAATTAACTTTACATAAGACAACCCATTTTATAGCAATGCTGGTAGTTTTCCTTTGGCCAGAATCCAGTTGGGGAGTAGTGTCTAAAAATTCCTCTGTGCATGAAAAACCCTGATTAAGATTAAATATTTTATGTTGTTCTGCCAAATGAGGGCTGTCTGACACCGTGCTTCTGTTTACCCTGCAGCAATGTAATGACGTCGGCCTCATGGCCTACTTAGGCACCATCACCAAGACTTGCAACAGTATGAACCAGTTCATCAACAAGTTCAACGTCCTGTACGACAGACAGGGCATCGGCCGGAGGATGAGAGGACTCTTCTTTTGAGCAAAGCAGAGATACAAACAAGCACTGCAGTTTATTTTTCTCTGTTCTGTCTTTTTTCTGTCTGTATTTTGATTAGCTAAAAATAAATTCTTATGCCAACCGTAGCTTTTCGAAGCAGTTTTCAACCACAAGTGTATCTAAAAGCACTTCAATACACAGATCATTAAGAGATATGTACAAAGTCACCTCAACTGTTCGGTGGGTCTGCACAGCAGTGAATCCACTGTACATGAACGTTCTGTTATTTTACCCAGTTTGTTTTATTGTTTCTTGTTCCTGTATGTAATAAATGATCTGCTGATTTTTGTTTTTTTTCATGGGACTTTGAATCATCTTCTTTTAGTGGAGCACACAAAAATATCAGACCAGCACTTTTAAGTGAGCTGTTGAAAGTTTGCTACGTGGCGCTCGTCTAGCTGCAGGTTTATTGTTAGTAATTGAGTCTTTGCAGTTGCGGCTTTTTGAAGGTGTTCCTGCTGTTTCATTGCCTTTAGAGGTTTTGGACAGACAGGCAGGAAAAGGACTGTGGGGCGACTTATTGCTGCAGAGTGTAAGGAGAGTAATAGGAGTCAGCATTTTTTTTTTTTTTGGGCTATTAAATGCACAGCTAAACGACCTAATGAGCCCCCAGCCTGCACGTCGGTACTTTACAATTGTTTTACCTGCCATATGGCAATCAGTGGATTTGCACCTTTTGAAAAGAATATTCCAAGTCAAAATGTTCATTTCCAGATTTGTCACATTTTATTCTTGTCAACTTAGAACTTGTTTTTTCACATAGTGACAGTTACACAGTAAACCATCAATTGAATTACACTGCAACTTACAATTCCTATTGCTTTCACTGGCATTACATTTGAAAGAATGGAAAGACTGAATTTGTGCAACTTTGACATTTTCTTAGTCTGTTTTGTTGAGACCTTTCTTCTAACATGTCCTGGATGTCTTACTGGCTGTCCTCTGCAGGCTCATCAGCAGCATCAGCAGGCTGGGGGTACTGGAAGCGGACAGGATCGTACAGATCGTCCCTGGGGTTGTAGGGTAGAGGGTGCTGGTAGTAGTAAGGGTAAGGGTAGTGGATTATTTTCTTCTCGATGGGTGCAGGAGGTGCCGGTTCCTCCACGTGTTCCTCCTCTTCTTCCTCCACAGGAGGGGGCGTAGGCGGGTTGACCACAACCTTTCCCTTAATGGACCTGGGCGGGTGGTCGATCAGGCAGTCGGGGTCCCAGTAGGGGTCACAGTCATACTCCATTCCCTTATAGGTACGGATGGGAGCTGGGGGAGACTTCTTGACAAAGACTGGGGGAGGGGGAGGTGGGGCGGACTTCTTAGGAGGCGGCGGAGGAGGTGGTTGGAGCACTGCCACAGGAGCTGGTGGAGCCTTCTTGGGGGTGCAGTGGGGGTGGTACCGAGGATCACAGAGCACAGGCACGGCACCAGTGGGCATGTAGACAATGTGTGGCTTGCAGAGGGGGTCCTTGCGGTTACACAGGTAGAGCACATCAGCCTGGGAAATGGCTGGAGCTTCAGGAAGAGGGGGCTCTGTGGGCTTCGGGACCCCTTTCATCGGAGGGGGAGGGGGAGGTTGAGAAGTGACTTTGCACTTCTTGTCTGTGGTTGGGTCACACATGATCATAGGCACTCCCAGTTTGCTCTGGAAATAGGAAGCGTCTGGGCCATAGGTGTGTTCCAGGTACCTCATCTGCTGGTAGAGCATCCTGAGCTTGTCGATCTCATAGAGCTGAGAGGTGGAAAAAGAGAAGAGTGTAAAACATTGAACATAAAGAAACTCGAGTTTATTTATATAGCACAATATTGCACATTTGCATCAGATAGTTAATGGAATCTATGATGACTGCCTTACTTCAATCCTTAATTTGGTTAAGGAAAAACACTTTTGTAGACATTACTTGAGGAATCTAAGTGGTTCCTATATTATGCAGCTCAAAAATTATTAATGGATTTTGGAAAAGTCTGCACTGAAAGACAGAAACTCAACGTCAAAATCATTGTGCTCAGAGTAGAATTTGAGGTCTTTTTTTCTAGTGTTTTGTGGTTTTGGTTTACATCTTCCTTCCTGATGAACACCAGCTTCATCAAATTATATAAATATTTAAATTATGTCAAGTTTGGGATATTCTTTTGTTACAGCAGTTCAAACAAATTAACCTCAACAGGGATTACAGTTTTGTGTTTCACATCAAGAGAAGAGGTTCTGGTGAGCTTCTAGAGACTGTGAATATCAGGAGATAAACCAGGATGTAGGGATTATTCATTTACTGCGTGCAGCCCAATGTCTGTGTCCTACCCCCTCAGTGTGTCCGATGCTGGTGTAGTATCTGTAGTAAGCCTGGAAGTCTGGGTTTCCTCTGTACCACCGTGGATCCACATTACGCTTTGGTCTGGAGTGAGTGAGAAAGTCATTTGCTTTCTCTGCGTCAATACTAACATCAGTTGCAGGGACCATCTCTGTCAAAAGAGGACATGAAGCTGAGTCTTTCACAAATGGTTAAAAGTACAACAATGCTGCGTGAAGGGTCAAATTCTGTTCTTAGAGGTAATTTTAAAATCTCCTTTTACCTTCCTGCTTGATGGCACTCAACAAAGATTTGGCCTCCAGCGGGCCTGAAAAGGATGAAAATTAACTGGCGAATGTTGATTTTAATTATTATCTGTTAAGGTAAAGAATCAGAACTGACCTGGAAGAAACATAAGACAGAAGACTGCCCCCGCCAAAAATAAAGAAGAAATCATCTTGAACCCCTGCAATCGTGAGGAAAAAAATACAATGATAGATTTTTTTAAATCATTTTGGGGAAAACAAAATAAATGAGTTGATTATGTACCTGTGAAATGTAGTTTATATGTATAAAAACATTTTAAAAAGTAAGTTAGTAACATTCAATGCAATTTCCTCAAAACTGAATATAAAGATATTTTGTACATTATGTCTTTCTATTCTAACCATTCTGCAATGTTAAGCTCCAAATGCACACAGATTACTATACAACACATAATAAAAATGCAGCTACAAAAGATAGTAAAGTTGATTTTCTTGAACTGAAACCATCTGACTGTGCTTTACTCACCTGACCCAGGAGGCTGTCTTCTCTAGTCTCAACAGGGCTGAGTGGGTTAAATACATATCTCTGTGTGGGTCACCCTGTAATATTATCTTCTGTCCAATAGGACTCCACCAGCTTTGAGAGAAAAATCTTGTCTCCACCTTCCTTTTAATACCATTTAATGTGGGGCCTTTGGCGCCAATTAAGAAGAAAAAGCCTCTGGACTTTTGCAGCGAAGCCGTAAAAGAAAACAGACTTCAAATGGAAACTCCCCATTAAGTCTGCAAGGAAAGCATCACCTGCTGGGACAACTGGAACTGTGGGGAAAATGCTGCCTACTAACACAATATCCCGGCCAGAAAAGCTTTAAAAAAAAGAAAACCTTGATGACAACCCACATAGCCTTCAACATGCATTCATAATGAGCTTTCACAGATTTCTAAAACACCATCAGTTACTAAAGGTGGTTATTTTTACCCAGAGAACACCTGCTTTTCGAAACAGAGGACAGCTATCAACAAAAAAAGCTGCCTTTTTTTTGTCTTGGCATGTTCAATACCCAGACTGCATTCTTACTGGATTCTGTCATACTAAACATACATGCCATAAACATGTTTGTCAGTCGAAAGTTATTTTTCCATCACTGTCCCACAGCTCCCATGAAAACTGCATAGGTGAAAACAAAATAGGGTTAAAGTGGCAAATAAAGTGCACACCACTATGTAACCACCATCGATGTAGGTGGCCAAAGAGTATTTATGCAATTACAGTGATTTGTTTCGGTAAGCTTTTCCAGCTTGGCTAACAAAAATGGGATTTTGGAGCACTTGACATTCACTATGTGGACAAAAGTATTGGGCCACACCTTTCAATCATTGGATTCAGGTGTTTCATTCAGTCCCATTGCCACAGGCATATAAAGCCATGGCATTTCTAAAACAATGGGTTGTTCTGAAGAGCTCAAGCGACAGGATGCCACTGTTACAACAAGTCAGATCATGAAATTTCTTCTCTCAACTGTTAAGTTGCATTACTGCAAAGTGGGAGTGTTTAGGAACCACAGCAACTCAGCCACAAAGAGGAAGACCAAATAAAGTTAGTGGATCTTGTTAAATATAAAACTGCACAAATTATGCATGAAGCCAGGTATAACATGTTACCTGGAGATATTCAGAGCATGTTTTTTTTGACGGGGGGGGGGTCTACAACTTCAGAGAGAAGTATAACTTTAAGACACTTACTGCACTGTGCCTCTCAACACCAGCTAGTCTCTCTAGAGCGACACTGAAAACCTATTGTATTTATGTGTGGAGTTAGACTGTGGAACAGGCTGGCAGTGGGACTAGGATGTTTGAGCATAATTCAGGTCAAAAAAAGGTTTCGAAACATGCTTTTGAACGAATACAGAAATAATGTCTGATAACACTATCTGCAAAAACTAGCCTATTTATAATAATTACATTCATATATATTTCCCCCTGTACTACTTCTTCTTTCGGCTGCTCCCATTAGGGGTCGCCACAGTGGATCATCTGCCTCCATCTCACCCTATCCCTTGCATCCTCTTCCCTCACACCAACCTTAGTTTCCATTGGCACCCTGTTGGCTAACGGCACCGGAGGCGGTTGTTGTTAACCTGGGCCGCGACCGATCTGGTATGGAAGTCATGTTATGAATCCGCATATTTGATTTATCAAAGTTTTTACACTGGATGCCCTTCCTGACGCAACCCTCACTATTTACCCGGGCTTTGGACTGGCACTAGGAGTACACTGGCTTGAGGGCCCCTGTGGCTGGTTTCCCCCTTTTACAATACATAAAAATGATTGTTGAAACAATATTCAGGTGACAGTGATGGTAGATTGACTGAGATTGGAGTGTGGGGTAGGGAACAAGTATTTGTATACTTCCTACTCCCTTTTGGACTCTGTATTTGAGTTTTTTGTTTTTCCTTTTTTATGGCAGATTTGTGATTATTTTGTTCTGTTGTGTGTATAAATATAGCATGCTTTTCTTTAGTTTTAATTGTCCAAAACAAATAAATGTATTGTAAAGTTACAGAGCAGTGCTGCAGAGTGCCGAGGTACATAGTGCGTGAAAGTCCCCAGCATTCTGCTGACTCAATAGCTGTAGAGGTCCAAACCTCCTCTGGCATTAACACAACCCTCCATGGTGAGAGGTGCTTGTGTCCCCACCTGGAATCAAACCAGGCACCTTTCACTTCAAGCCAAGCATGTAAACCACTACACTATGGGGACACTATTGCCAAGTGTTGGATGAACTCAGGCAGATAATGTTCTCTTGACGTTCCCCAAAGTCAGACTCTATCAGACTGCCAGATGAGAAGTCACTCCACAGAACATGTTTCCAGACTGCAGTGTGCCGTCTGTGAAGTTTGGAGGGATCATTGGGGGGTTGTTTTCTAAGGTTGGTATGGGTCCCTTAGTTCCAGTGAAGGGAAATCTTAATGCTACAGCTTACCAAGACATTTTTGACAATTCTATGCTTCTAACTTTGTAGGAACAATTTGGGAAGGGCCATTTTTTTTGTTCTAGCATGTCCATAAAAGCATGGTTGGATGAACTTGACTGGCCTGCACAGAGCCCTGACCACAGCCCCATCTATAACTTTTGGAATTAACTACAACAGAGATTGTGAGCTAGACCCTCTCATCCAACATCACTGACCTCAAAAATGCTCTTCTGGATAAATGGACAAAAATTCCAACAGACACTCCAAAATCTTGTAGAAAACCTTCTCAGAAGTTTGGAAGATGGTAGATAGATGGAAAAATGGGGCCAACTCAAATACTATTGCCTATAGATTTATAATGGGATATCAAAACCTCCAGCAGGTTTATCGTGTAGACAGACCAATGCTTGTGTCCATTTAGTGTAGTTTCAGCTTCTGACTGCATGAAATCTAAGTTTCTTGGATTTAGTAAGCAAGTACATTCAACCTTATGCTATACCTTTCACACAGAACATGTGCTTCCACTTTGTACTTTTACTACAATAATTTGAGGACTTCACACAATATTTAGATTACTAATTACTTCACCAACTGCACAGTTATACAATGATTCACTAATCTGAACAGGTTTTGACAAAACGCTGCCACTTTAAAAAGTCACGAGCCTTTTTATTTTCTTTTTCCTGATTGTCCAAAGTTTTGTGATGAACTGAATAGCTTTGAGTTTGAGCGTGACAGAACCAAAGTTGCGAGGGGCGTCTTTTTAAAGCTTAGACTGCATGAAAATTGTTAGTTGCAAGCCTATATGTTTTTGCAAGCAGGCATTACTTAAAGCAGCAGCGAGACTGCTTCACTGTGAAACCAGGTGTTCAGATGTGATTCTGGCCCATTTCTTCACTTCATGTGCTTAAAAGACTCAAAACTTCAGGCGTCATATTGAACCAACATTTTATTTTAACTGTCACAATACAAGGCTCAATATTAATTTATCTGCCTGACTGGCACCAAAGTATAAAATGTACAGATATTAACTGGATGCTTTAAGCACTAAACCAAAGAAATACTACACAATACCAACTCTGACATACATATTTACAAGCAATATATTGGTTAACAGGAATCATAAGCGGTGGAGTTCCAAAAAGTAGGAATTCTTGCAGAAAAGCCCAAATTCTGCTGGACTTACAAAAATGCTGAACCCCAGTACAAGTCTGGAGAAAGCCCACAATAAAAGTCCCCCCCCTAGGGCGACTGACACACAGTGTGTGTGAAGGTGTGGCCTGGGTTGTTCAGACGAAGGTGATGCGGGTGCGTGCCTGGTTGACCTGCCACACGTTCAGCTCCTCATACTCTTCCAAGGCCTCCTGGAACTGGGCGGGTGTGAAGCCACGAGAGACGCAGCGCTGCTCTGCTTCAGCCATGCGAACCACCCCACCAGCTCCACCACGGCCCTCTGCAGCGAGCTCACGCACCAGAGAGAAGATGACGTCTGCTGGTCGCTGGGTCCTGCAGAAGAGTCCGAAATAGTCAAACATGTAAACTGAAGGAAAATTACAAACAACAGGAGGGTGTACCAAATATTTTTTTCAGAATGGGAAAATACCTTTCTTCCCAAAAATGCCACATTTTACTGGTTTCACATGTCCCAAACTTTCAGTGTTATCATTTAAAAGAAGAAAACAGGCCTTTCTCTCTCCTGCTTCAATTGTAGAAAACCTGCCTGAAAAATTCTAATTACACTAAAGAACAGTACACGACAACGCATGTAATGTTAATGCCAGTTTTAGTGAACATGCTGTCGTGTGAACAGAGCTCAATAAAATCCCAGAAAGTTTTATAGCTTCCTCCAGCACATGCAAGAAACTCATAAAAAGGGAGTTCTGAATCAGTCAACATCCAGTCATGTTAGAGCTCACTGAATGCTGTCTTTAAAACAAGTTTGAGAATGTAGTTTAACTCTGACCTTGTGCTGCTGGACTTGTCAGCTTGTAATGAATCCTTTGACATCTCCATCAGTCTCATGGCCTCGTTTACATCTTCCTTCTCTACAGTGTCCATCATGCGAAGTCGAGCCTGAAGGAGGATGTCAAAAGTGAAGACGATATTAAGATGGAAGTTTAAGTGAATAAATGAGAACTATCCGACAAGATCCGTTGACAAAGGCTGCGCTGTGCCGGCACTGTCAGACCGAGACAAGTGCAATGCCCTCTGGGATGCCCGGCAATTGCCCAAGTCTCCGCCTCTCAACACCAGCTAGTCTCTCTAGAGTGAAATCAAAACACAGTACAAATAAACAATCTGAATACTGTTAAGATCAAGTATTTGTACAACATACTGATGACAGTCCTGACCATGGTCAGTTTTGCATGGGTTTGCACAGCTGGTCCTTATGCACACAGGCTGACTGCCTACCCTGCAAAGCTGGCCAGAATCAGCAAAGACATTAAAGCAGCTCCCTAATGGCTATAAAAGGGGAAAATACCAAATGAGTCATCTGAGAAAAAACAAAACAAAAAAAACACATACACAATTAAGCTGATGTGGAGCGACTATATCACCAACAATGCTTGTGGCCATGTTTTGCCCCCTTGTGGGCATTTGTGTGCAGCACATTGCCTACCTGTTAACCTGAAGTGCTGGTTTTGCAGTAGGTGGATGACTGCTACCTGCACAAACAGCACTTTTGACAACCAGAGGCAGAGACGATCCAAGACAAAGACTTTTCTTTGTTTTTGCTTCTTACAAGTCATTTAAGTTATGAGTGTGTGCAAATGTTTTGCTATTGCTCAGCAACTGGGACTAGATCCTGGTTTAGCAGATCGAAATGCTTTTGTCCAGCGTGGGAAAGAAGTGCTCACACTGCAGTAGGCCAGGTTATCATCACTACCTGCACTGTAAGCACTTTATCCCACATTGGACTATTGATTAAGACAATTTAATTCCATTAAAAGCTTCTGAAAAAGTGCAACCAAACTCCATATTTGATATATTTCTTGCACCAATAAATATCACTGAATGTATTAGGGAAAAACCCTATTTCTCTTCAAAGGAAAACAAATCCCTGACAAAATTATAGACCTGCTGCAGGATTTCAATCAGTGCAAGTGGCCTGTGAAGATTTCCAACCACCCACGGCTACTTGAGTGGATGTGTAATCCTCACCAGGGCAGTGGAGAGACGTAGGATGGAGAGGAGGGTACGAGCTGAGGTGAAGGTGGTATCTTTGCTGACCCGCGCCTCTTTTCTCATTTCCACATAAGCAGCAGTGATGTAATCAGCCAGTGACTCGGGGACCACAGGCTGCCGCTTCTTACACTGAGCTATGTAACGCCTGAAGGGGGAGGGGGGATAAAAAAAAAAAAAAAAAATCAATCATTCAAAATCATTAGTTAATAGGGAATACTGCTTTATACACAGCTCTTTGCTTGAAATAACACTGTTAAACCTGAGTCTTCCATTTCTTTTAATCATCTAAACTAAAATAATCCTCCAAGTCTTAATCACCTCATCAGCTTCATGTCAATTGGAGTGAAGTGAGTGGGCGGCTGGCGGGAGTGCTGGTGGACATAGGTGATGTGCTGGGCCAGACGCAAGTCAGCGTCGGCATCCGGCTTGTCCTGGATGAGCCAGAGAAGGTCAAAACGGGAAAGCAGAGCAGCCGGCAGCTGAATGTTCTGCTCAATGCTCTTCCGGGGGTTGTAGCGGCCATAGGCGGGGTTAGCTGCTGCTAGAATAGAACAACGGGCGTTGAGGGAGGTCATGATGCCAGCCTGGAGAGGAGATTACAAAATAAATAATAAGTGGAGGTTTTGCACAGGCACTGGATTTTCAGACACCCCCTCTAATTAAAACACTGGCAGTAATTAACATTACCTTAGCAATGGAGATGGTCTGCTGTTCCATGACCTCATGGATAGCGGTTCTGTCTGCATCTGCCATCTTATCAAACTCATCAATACAGCAGATGCCCAGGTCAGCCAGAACCAAGGCTCCTCCTTCTAAGGTCATTTCACCAGTTAGGGGGTCACGCATCACTGCTGCAGTCAGACCGACACCGGATGAACCACGACCTGTTGTGTACTGACCTGAAGACCAGATGCAGTACAAAAGAGAGTGCTAATTAGACATGATCAAACAGCAGTAGCACTCAAACTTAGATACTCTATCAGGCCTTTTTTTAAGTGCTCTTCTCAGACCATCCCATCAGAAGTTAATATTTCACAGTGCAAGGCCTAATGGAAAGAAAATGCCTTACTAGATAAAGCATTAAACCAGATGGGGACAACAAACAGGACTCACTTCGAGGAGCCAGACGATCAATGTAGGACAGCAGCTGGGACTTGGCGACTCCTGGGTCTCCCATCAGGCAGATATTTATGTTGCCTTGAGGAAGAAGAACCAAAACAGGATAAATGTTGCAGTTATTACAACTGTTCATGAGGGAAAAAACCCCATCATTTTAAGAAATGCACTGATGCAATAATTAAATTTGAGATTTATGTAAAATTTTACTTAGAAAATTGGGTTACAATACAATTAAAATAGAAATTCAGAAACTGTTTTTTATTTCACAGACACTCACCCCTGATTTTCATGCCTTTGGGAGCCTGTTCCACTC